>JAEQML010068690.1:0-18077 GCA_016904865.1 Pissodes strobi | reverse complement strand
TCTGATAAACCAGGAAAGCAAATTCACACTGTTTGCTGATGATACGACAATCATGGTTCGTGGGGGATCTCTGCAATCGTCACTCCAGAGATCTCAACTGGCCTTCGAGGCGGCTGAAGGATGGTTTGCAGCAAACAAACTATTGCTTGATAGAGAGAAGACAAATAGGATGGTGTTTGCCATGCGGGACCTGGAAGGCTGCAATTGTGCCTCAAAGGTGACATTTTTGGGGGTTGATCGATCTTGACCCTACACTTCTGTGGAAGGAGCATGTGGACAGTCTGGCGGGTCGACTTGCAAAGAACTTGTATCTATTACGCAATTTAAAAACTTGCCTTTCACAGGACGCATTACGCTCAGCCTATTTTGCTAATGTAGCGGGGCTGTGCTACGCTCGGGACTGTAGAGAGGCATTTGGGGTGTTAAAAATACTCACACTTCCTTCCGTGTTTATCCTTGAAAACTTACTGTATATAAAAAGAAATGAAAACAATATTGAGAGCAATCAGGATGTATATGGTTATTTAAGGAGACGCAGCGTGGATGCTGTAATGCCTTATAACAGGCTGAAAAGATGCCAAACAGGAGATAGGTACTGGAGTTTTAAACTTTGGAATGCCCTCCCACTGAATCTAAGATCACTGCCTGACTTGAAATTCGTAATGGTAATCAGGGATCTCTTGACTGCTCAATCATTCTATTCATGTGAGGAATTTTGTGTTACAGGTTTTAGCAATTTTAGCCCCAATTATGGATTTTATTTTATGGTGTATTGATTGAGTGTATACCCAGGTTTTATTGTGTATGTATTTTAAGTAGCTAAGTAGTTTTTATTGCTAACCTTACTTTAGCTTCACTTTTGTATTGCTAATCTTATATAACGTGTGTAAGTATTAACATTAACATGAATAAACAATGTGAATTTGAATTTGAAAATCTTGTTAACGTACATTTGTTTTAGTACAATGTTATCCAAGGACGAGAATGAACAAAACATAATTAACATGTATTTTGCCTAATAAATATATGTTTTTAGCACATGCCATCTTAATCTTTAAAGTATGTAACATTTAAAAATTAAGTACTACTGTACAGATAAAATTTTGTATTTTCATAAACTAAATAATATATAATTAAAATAATCATTTTTTTTCCTTTCGGAATAAGGCAATTAAACTGAAATTCAGTTTAGGGGCCCTTCTTTCTTTCCACACTGTACTTTTGTTTGTGTTAATATTTATTACCTGACTTATCAAATGAACCAATCTTATAAAAATAATAATAAATCAATTCTTAAAATAAGATATATTTAAACACATGACACTACAGTGCCACTAATTTATATTAATGTAAATAACTAACTAAATTGGCCTTCACTCTATCTCAGTTAAAACTGAAAATATTTAAGGAATATCTAAAAGTTATTGTAATTCAAATGGTTTGATTTGGTCTCTCAAAATTATTTCTGATTACAACGCCTGCTTTCGCTCTTCCTCCTCCAGCTCTTGTACAAAATAAATAAAACTTGAATCCATTTTATTCCAAACACAACAAAAAGCGACAAACACCAAACAGTTCAAAAAATACGACTTGACCGAACCTGAAAACAAAGAACTCGACAAAGACCAAGCTTGAAAAATAATACAAGGATGTTATAGTAGTAGTAGTAGTAAACTCTCTATTAGCCTTTTTCGTGAGAAAATTCAGCCAGAAAAGACCTATATCCGGCTTAGTTAGAGCTGGGGCGACCCATCCCATATAAGTTACACCTGGTGGATAGAGATACTATTTTTAGAGCCCTCAGTATGTCGAGTATGTACTCCTGGGGGCTCAGACTGTTGCATGCACGGCTTGTTTTAAGGTTCGAACACCACCGGCTGGACATTCACACACATTTAAATCTTGTACATGTTCGGCTAGTATCTTATGCAAAGAGGCTTCACACAATTGAGATATAACCAGTTGCTGTCAGACAGACTTCGCATCTCCGCAGGGCCTACGCCCCGATCTCCTTCAGATTACGTAATCACGTGCTTTCTGCCGTGAAACATGTGCACTTCCCGTACGAGGTCACGCTAGAAAATCAAACTTCCTTCCCACGTTCGAACACCGCCAACTCCAAAACGGAAGTCACAAGGAGGTTATGTTCTTTGTAACGCGCTAAAATTGAAGAAACCAATGATAAAGACAAACCTATGTGAATTTTCATCAGATAGAAAGAGTATAAAGAGAAAACAATCCATGGCAAGACCGTCGCAGGTATTTCTATTTCTATATTCCGAACTATTCATTCGGAAATATGATTATAGCCGAAAAAACTTACAGAGTAAGGTTTCAAGAGATTATTCTTCTTTGGACAGTTACAGAGTTCGATTGCAGGGCTCCTAAAAATAAGGCGCTTATCGGTGGAGGTGGCCCGGTCTAACTGCCAATAGGTTGCAGATTACAGTTTTTTGAAGCACAAATTTAGCTATCAAGAAAAGTAAAGATGCTACAGGCATGAAGAAAAATAGGTTCGTAAAATATATATAGATGAAACCAGCTTTATTGAAGGATTAAGTCAGTGTAGATTTATTTTCGTAACTGAGCAAATTGCACACTCTCAGTTAAGAGGAAGACCTATATGGCGTACTGACATAAATAACATATTTGTTTTTTATAAACCGCAAACCAAATATACTTATCAGAAACCGAGTTATGATTATCTACATTAGAAATATTTGAAATAATTTGCCATCGATTTCTTATTGATATTTATTGAAGTTGGACCTAAATTAAAACATGAGGTTTAAAGAATTTTCTGGTTAATTAAATACAATCATTTAGAAATCGATTTTTTCTAGCTTACAGTGTTTTCTTGTTATTTCGTACCTTAACAATCACATGAGATTGATAATTAAAAACAAACAAAGAAAACTCTAATACCCACGGTACTATCACATGTCTGAAGTTATATTTAAAGACAATTGAAAATTGAAGATTGTTATTAATTTCGCTTAAAGATATACTCGGCCAAACTACACTGACGTGTAGCAAATGGAACTTATTAGATAATAGGTAAGTAGGTATAGTAAAAAGCAAAAGAAAAATTAACTAATCATCGAAAGTTAAGAAGAAAAATGATAGCTAATTTCTATATAAAATGAACTAAGTATTAGCTTTTGTCAATTGATGGGAAACCTGACTAATTATTACGAAAACGATCACCAGTGGCGATATTCAGCATAATTGACCTATTATAAAACATGAAAATAGGAAACCTGTTCAAGTGAAGAACTGACTCCTCAGATAAATAAATAGAAAATATAATCTTTTACCTGTGAAGCGTTTTTCAAAATCTACTGACGCCTAAACCACCGATCTCTCGCAAGAGGCGGATGAGACAGAGTCTCTGGAAAGTTAATATAAAAAAGTTAAATACTTAGGAACCATCCGCGAACGACGGAAAATCATAAAATGACTACACTTAAAAATAAAACCAAAGCAACTCATCTGACAAAACAGTATAGAATCCCCGTTAGGGAACGAACTCATGCATTTAGCAAATAATACACTAAAGATAAGAAAATAGCACTTCCTGAAACTCAAAGAAGTTGGATAGAAGTTCCTGCACGACGAAAACACTTCAAACTTTTCTATCATGACACCTCAGTCACAGTTTATACCGTACGGCCCAGCTGGCCGTATATTCTCACGTTTCCAACTAATAATGTGCTTGCTCGAAATATGAGAATCCATGATAAAATAGAATTTGACTTCACTAACATCAAAGGTGCCGGTTCAGAGTTGTATAACTGATTCGGTGACGGTAACTGCGCCTCAGTGCCGTCTATGTCGCTGAGTAGGAAAGAGTGATGACGTTAGATTTCTTCCGAATGAAGGTGCCGGAAGAAGGCTATACCGGATATTTCCTTTCTACAATTACAGTCTAGCCAATAACTATACGATCCATATTACACACACCCTACACAAACAGACCTTCAATTTCTGAAATAATAATGTCAATTTCTGAAATAATCACCCAAGATTTTGACATGAATCTTGTAGTGTGCATAAGAGTTGTAATAACTGTCTCATTTTTAGTCGATAAGATAAAATAAATATTTTTTAAAAAGTGTATTCGCACATCGAATAACTTAACTGGCGCAGTCGGGCTGGATCCAGAAGGTGAAAATTCGCAAACTTTCCACCGTTAGTATCAACTATTTGTCTGGACATCGAACCTGGAACAAGAAGATTATCCGAAGCTAAAAGTAAGTGTTGAGTATCCTCTCTGTCCCAACTCTTCCTTTATTAAATTGTGAAAATTTCTTATTTTCGGACAAATATTTAATTTTAGACCATAATATTGTGAAAATTTCTGAATATTTTATTGGAATTTTCTGACAAACTCTTAATTTTAGTTATAATATTGGAAAAAACCGCCAATTGTTTAATCTTCTCACTGAATTTTTTAAGAAAAACATACATTTTAATTATATAATATGGCACCTCCTACTGTTGATGATCTCTCTAGAACTCTCAGTAATATAACTTTTAATCCACCAACTATTCAGGCTGCCCAGGAAATTGCCTCTACGTTACGCCAATTTTCAGGACGTAGCGAACATTTATAATTTTTTATAAACTTTGTAGATAGATATTATGATAGATACGGAAAAACCTCTGACAATAGTTTAAGTGAGTTTGTTTTCGCATCTATTTGCTCTAAAATCATTGATGAAGCTGGCAATTATTTACTCTGTAGACCTGATTTAACTACCTGGCCTCAAATAAAAGAAGCTTTACAAAATAAATACGGTGATAACGTAGATAGAAATGTACTCCAACAACAATTTATTTACTTAACTAAAGATAGAAATGAGAGTATTATTGATTTCCTTGAAAGATTAAAATTAATTAAAATGCGACTAAACCTAAAACTTAACGAATACCCCTTATTAGATAACGCCACTAAATAAGCTCTTTTTAATCAAAATGAAGTAACAGCAGTAACAGTTTTAATGTCTAATACAAACGCAGAACTAAGAACCCTATTATTGATCACGAAACCACGTAATATCGAAGATGCTACTTCTCTCGTAATTAACCATTCACTCATGAAGCAACAATTAAGCCTTATACCCCAGAGTTTTGCAAATTCTCAAACACACCCATCGAGAAACACTAACCAAATTAATACCAACTTTTCTCGACATACTCTAGGTCCCCGCATGCCAATACAAAACCAAGATTTTAGATTTACCAATAATAATAACAATTCTGTCCCAATTCAAAGACCCAATTTCAGTCAAGAAATAATAATTAGGAACTTTTCGCCACCTTTTCAACGTCAACCCATAAATATTAATCCTATACCAAGTATTACTCCGCAGAAATTTCCAACAAACGCCCATGTATTCGGCAAACCTATCAACGTGTTTTCCCAAAAGAATTCGCACAAACCTACATCTAAGCCGGAACCAATGTCCACAACCTCTAGAATACCGACCTTAAAAACACATCAAAGACAAAATTATTTTCAAAATTCTCGCAATTTTATATCGGAGGAATTAACAAACCTCGAAACTCAAAATTATTTAGAACACGACTTTCTAAATAGCAATAATTGCAATAATAATTATTACATATACGATGAGCAACCCGCGACTAATGACACTTTCGAAACAAATTATTTTCCTTTTACTTAAATGAAGGCCTACCTGATGATCAATTAAACCCGAGTCATCACTTCGAAAATGACGACGTATCATTAACAAATGAAGAAGCAAATTTTCTCGAAAAAGGGCTAATAGACGAGTCATAGACTTAAATATTCTGACACCAAACTCATTGCCCTATATTCAAATCCATAATCCTCCAGTCAAACTTCTTATCGACACAGGCTGTCATCCCTCACTTCTTAGGCCCTATATAGCAGAAAAGTACTTCCCAAATACTATATTTAAATCCGATACTCCTATAATTACCTGTGCAGGACAAAGAGAAGCCAATTTCAAAGCTCATATTCCTTTATTTAATGAATTCTACCCAATTAAAGCCACAATAGAATTTGTTCTTTTCAACTTCCATGATTACTTCGACGGGATATTAGGAATTAAAGACCTAAGAGCCCTAAATCTAAATATCGATCTAAATAATAAAATTCTATACAATGAAAAAATGCAAATCCCTTTAAATTTCAGACGAGATTTCTATTCTCAAAATGTTGAGGTTCCTGCTTATACCTCAGTACTAAAGCAAATAAAAACGACACTAGCTCACTCTGAAATCATAATCCCTGACCTCTCAGATATCTTTATAGACATCCCCGCAAGCCTTCTTACAATAAAAGACAATCAAACTATTTTAGAATTTTTAAATCCTCATTCACAAACACGAATGATCGAAATCGACGAAAACTTTCTCCAACCTTTTGCAAAAACGTATTCGCCATCCAACTACGAATGTTTTAACATCGAACAAGTAGTCCCTCTACAGGAATATGACAAGTGTGATTTCGATTTTTCTTTAATAAGATCAGACCATTTAAATTCGGAAGAAAAATCCGGTTTATTTAAACTTCTGACAAAATATAAAGACATCTTTTACAAACCAGAACAAAAATTAACCTTTACGAACAAAATAAAATACGAAATTAAAACTCATGATGAAATCCCAGTTCACACAAAATCCTATAGATATCCCTATGTACACAAAACTGAAGTACAAAAACAGATCTCAAAAATGCTAGAAGATGGCATAATTAGACCTTCTCAATCTCCTTGGAGTTCCCTTATTTGGATCGTCCCAAAAAAAATTGATGCTAGCGGAAAACAAAAATGGTGAATTGTAATAGACTATCGGAAAGTCAACGAAAAGACTATAGATGACAAGTACCTTCTACCCAACATCCCCGATATACTAGACAAGTTAGGCCGTTGCCATTATTTTACAACTCTCGACTTAGCATCAGGGTTCCACCAAATTGAGATGCATACCGATTCCATACCTAAAACCGCCTTCAATGTCGAACATGGACACTATGAATATGTCCGAATGCCCTTTGGACTAAAAAACGCACCCGCAACATTACAACGCGTAATGGAAAATGTCCTCAAAGACCTTCAAAACAAAGTCTGTCTAGTGTATATAGATGATATAATCATCTTTTCAACATCCCTCCAAGAACACATAACCAATCTAAAGAAAGTTTTCGACAAAATAAAAGAAGCAGAACTTAAAATCCAGTTAGACAAGTCCGAATTCCTATGCAAATCCGTCGAATTTCTTGGCCATGTCATCACACCCGAAGGAATAAAACCTAACCCAAAAAAAATAAAAGCTATAGAAAACTTCCCTATCCCTAGAACCGCTAAAGAGATTAAATCCTTCCTAGGCCTCATAGGATACTATGGAAAGTTTATTAAGAATTTTGCCAAACTGACAAAACCAATGACCCAATGTTTAAAGAAAAACACTAAAATAGAAGACACAGCCGATTTCGTAAACTGCTTCAACACCTGTAAGAAAATTTTATTGAATGACCCGATCTTACAATACCCTGACTTTACAAAACCCTTTAACTTAACAACTGATGCCTCAAATTTCGCAAAGAATGGCTTCTTTCTTTCCCAAGGTCCGATAGGCCACGACCTTCCAATTGCATACGAATCTAGAACCCTTAATCCAGCTGAGATTAATTACAGCACGATTGAAAAAGAACTTTTGGCCATCGTCTTCGCTGCACAATACTTCCGCCCATATTTATTCGGGGTAAAATTTTGCATAATTACCGATCATAGGCCCCTTCGGTGGATCTTTTCATTAAAAGAACCGAATTCAAGATTAGTCAGATGGAGATTAAAACTTGAAAAATATGACTACGAAGTTATATATAAAAAAGGAAAATTACGCACTTTCCCGTGTAGAGATACATCCCTTAGAAACCAATGATCAAGGCAATGCATCCATCATTGCGAACCCAGACTTAGACAGAACACCTGAGTTTTCACAAGAAGAACTTGAACAAATTATCGACCAACATTTCAACATACCAACCTCAAACCATGTCCAAAACTCTGACAATATAGTAACGGAAGATAGACCCGATAATTCTGACATCGAGACGGTACATTCGAGCCAAGAAAATCAAATATTATCTATCACGAGACAAAGACTAGTCACCGCGGAATACAGGAAAATATAAAAAGCTTAAAACAGATATTTTATTGGCCAAAATTAGACCAAGACGTAAAAGACTACATCAATACCTGCGAAATTTGTCAACAAACCAAATACAAAAGACATCCAAATAAACTCGTATTCAAACCAACACCCTTGGGATTCGAACCTTTTGACCATTTATAATATGCAGACACGTATAAAACCCACGGTCAATATTTTGTCACTATAATATATAGCTTCTCAAAATTTGGACAAGCATACCCTATAAAATCCCTTAGCGCAATTAAAATTGCGAATCGACTTACACAGTATTTCAACCATTTTGGCATGTCCGGAAAATAACCACGGACAATGGACACGAATGGAGAAACGAAGTTATCCAAGGACTTTGCCAATCTCACGGCATAGAAATTTATTTCACAACCCTTTACAACCCTAATAGTAATAGTCCAGTAGAAAGATTCCATTCGACCCTCGCCGAGACCATATTAACCTTAAAAAACTCAAGACCAAATGAATTAATTGAAACTCTAATGAATTATGCTCTACTCTCTTACAACAACTCCATCCATAGCTCAACTAATTATACACCTTTTCAAATTACTCGCTGAAAACTAAATTATAAAAACCCATTCGAACTAAATGAACTTGAAAAAGTTAACGAATATATGCATGATCATTCAGAAAACATTAAAAAACTGAATGAAATAGTCTCTCGAACCTTACATGATAAAGAACAAAACGTTCTCAAGAAAAAGAATTTAAATAGACAAAAAAACAGTAAAAATCAACACTACTCGAAATCTCTATAAATTGCGTAAGCGAAATATATCGCAAAAGAAAACCGTAAGCCCGAAAGCTGAAAATCCCTCTTTAATAAGTGACATTAAAACTAAGACAAAAAATAAAACATATCACAAAAACTTATTCATACCTTAATACGTTGGTATTGTTTCAGGGAGAAAACAAAACGAATCCAACGATCATTCTTCTCCTACTCCTGAGCCCTGCTCTAGCAATACAAATAAAGGAAATTGACAATCCTATCCTTGCAGTCCAAATTGGACAAGCAAAAATTATAACATCTAAACATACGTTCCTATACCATATCAATCCAAGACAACCTGAAAACTCTCTACTTCAAATCACTAATGACTTAGTAAAACTACAAGAGACCCTAAACAAGAGACAATCTAACGATCATTTTGCTTTAATATTAAAAACTAAGTTAACAAGCACGCTACCTCTTTGAAATGTAATATCAAGCAAACTAAATATATTTTCAAATGAAAATCAAAGAATGAAAAGAGGATTTTTCAATGGCGTAGGAAAATTAGAAAAATGGCTTTTCGGTACTCTTGATTCAGACGATGAAAAATATTTCTCTACCCATTTAGAATGCTTATAATCAAACGTAGATAAAATTCACACAGAACTAGGAAAACAAGCTACCTATCTTAAGGAGATATTTTCCGTATATAACAATAATTTCCAAAGATTATCCGATAATCAAAATACGTTACAAATACAATTAAACAACCTCACTAATGAACTTAACAAAATTCTGAAACTAGAAGAAATCTTTTCGTTCTCAAATATAATAGACTCTCTAATAATTCAATTGTGCTCAATACAAAATATCTTAAATAATGTAGAAACAGCAATTTCATTCGCACACCTGAATACTTTACATAGCTCTTTAATAAATCCCTTGCAATTAAAAAATATTCTCATTGAGTTAAATAAGAAATATGGTAACGATAAAATAACACCATTCCAAAAGATAATAAGTTACTATTCTTTCTTCTCAACTCAAGTTTCAATTAAAGATAAAATTCTAATATTCAAAATTCATGTACCAATAACCTCTTCTCTTTTAACCTTAAAATATTTACAAATATATCCTATACCTGTCCAAAACTTTACGATCATACCTATACATCCTTTCCTTATTACTCAACACGGAAGACCACTGGACAATATCACAAAGATGCCCAGAGACAGAAAATACGTATTTTTGCCTACAAGCAAATTTACAGAAACACCAACCATGTTTGGCCGAACACATTAGGACAGGAAGAGGTACCTGCAAAATGACGGAAATCTACTTCTCCGAAACAAGCATTTCCCAAATAAATGCCAAGGAAATCTTAATCATTCCCGTTGCAGCAACAAAGTTAAAAACACTATGCGACAGCGAAGGAATTTACGAAGTTAGAAGTTAGAAGTCCACTGATCAGCTGCGTACCAAGCATGAACTCGCAGTCGATAAGCCGCGCATCTTAAAATAGGTACATTTGAAAAATTCAGTTTTATGGATAATATGTTCTCCCGGAGTAATGATGAAAAACGGGATCCAAACCACACGCGTTTTGTGATGTTTTTCTGTGAAAACACGTTGCACTGCGGCACCAATAGGCATGTAGTGTAACACTACCGCAATTTATAATGTTAAGATGCAAGAAGCGGTTTAAAAAGTGAATTTAACAATATTAAACATTTTTACCGAGTGGTTCCGAATAAGTAGAAAAACCCAGTGTCTCAAGGAAAAGGTATGAAATGCACTGGAACCGTGCACCACACATTCACACAAGGTACATCAAGAGATGAAAGAATCAATAGTGCAAATCTCATGCGAGTAACATTACTATCAACAAGCCAATTCTAGAAACAAGGTGTAACTGTAAGCTCCCAAAAGGTAATCAATACTACGAATTAACTTTTGTTTAAGGCATGCACGTGTGTGACGCCCTTCTCCCTTCTCGAGTGACAATGGAATAAAAGCTATTGTCGAAGAAAATATGGTTAAATTCAAAAATGAGGCATGGATACGAATTACTGAATGTTACCCCGATGTTACTTCGTGACTTATTAATATACTATGTAATATAGTCACGCCTCGGGTGGCGCATGGGCCTTCGGAACTGCTCCAGTAAGCGACCAACGCGTGCTATGTGTCACATATCACATGCGGCTCAGGGTGACCCAGTAAGAGGCCGTGTAGACTTGAAGTGGCCGAGTAACGCTCTGGCTCCCCTATGTGGGTGGAGCAGTGCCTCGGTTTGGGCTTCTGCATAATATCTATTAATTGAAAGAAATTGAGAAACAGATTCCTTGTGATAACCAAAGGCCACTATGCCGGGTCTAATATGAATTCTTCAGGTTCCCCAATATACCCGCTAGAAGTCAGCAGGGGACTCTGGGTTAAAGCTATCGGTCCCTCTGATCCATCTCGATTTAATTCAAGCACCAAGAGCTCATTCACACTCGGGGGGCTTTTGGTGCGCGGTTGCCGTCGACCGAGGGGTTCGAAAAGTCATTTTGACTTCTACGTCTTAAGATGATAATTAATAGATAGATAGATGTCTATGTCTTTGTAATATTTATATCACGGGATGCCAAGTCGTTATCGAGTTGGCTACTCCTTAACCCGTAAACTGATCCCACTGTAGTTCGTGGAGAATGAAGGTGGGCCCACTAATGCTTTCCCCGCTATCCAAGGGAAATTGTAGATAGCAGCCACCACAGAACGACTGTCAGCAGAGGGCTGCACTAAATACAACACAAGGGTAGTGGGCAAAATAAATTTGTCTTAACAAGAAATTTCAAACACTCTATAGATGTATAGGAGTTCCGACTGATTGTAAAAGTCACCTTGTATATGGGGACTACAAAATTAACTCAAAAGTTCAAATTAAATTAAAACAACACTTCGGCTTACTTTCTCCCTTCGGAGGCCGAAACGTTATTAATCAAATGCTTTGAAGAAAAGCGGCAAGTGAGGAGAGATTCCCAGGGGATCTACTCGGAGAAGATGCCTTTAACTGTATTTGATTTTTGATTAAGTTTTGAGTTACTCGTCATGTTGAATGTCAATGTGAATTTAACAAGGATCCCACTAAAATCGTGTTTTCAGTACGTCAGGCGCTCGCCGCGAGTGTTTTGGTTACAATTACCTTAGAAGGGGTGGTGGAAATTGCTCAATGAGGGCTCTTAAAAAATTCTTGTTTCTTGGGAATTTTTGTGTGCGTTTGCTATGTGTTATATGCCAATCCCTGGCAACCTGTCAGATGCTGCTCGGCAGTTTTCTGACAGAGGTTTTGTGTAAGTCAGGAGGGACTTTTTGGGGATTAATGCGTGATTTGTGTATTTAGACCAAACCACTGCCCGGACACGGCTCTCAGTGCAAAGACCGTTTTGTTTTGTATGGTATACGAACTAGTGATAAATAGCCTCTGATTCTTCTTTTGAGATAGCTCCAGTCGCAACAGTATAACTTCGCTACCTCCCGTACGCACTTGGCTAACCTATCATTTTTGAACGCGCCCCAGCTCTTTAGGTTATTTTGTTTTTTTCGGCTCCTATGCCTTTTAGGTATTCACTCGTAGGCCGAGTAGCTACAGTATGGGGAAGTCAGGGTGCTCTCTAGTTCTCGAAACCGAACTAGCCGTCGACGTGCTTTACTCTCGCCCAACTACGACTAGTATGAAGGACCAGAGAGAGTTGAAGGTATCGGACAATTGTTGGCACGCGGACGCTTGACAAGGCCTCTTCAAGTACTTAACTTGTGTCTTTAAAAAGATTTTGCCCTAAAATTATTCTGTCCTGAAGTTCCAAAATCTCAGAAACACTCGATAAATTCGGTAGAAGGCTGATTCGGTACCAGTTGTGAGTGCTGGCCCTACAATGCCTTTTCCTTTGTTTAGGGGCTCGTTTGGCTCGACCGTAAGGTTCATAGATTCCTTCCCTTCTTCGAGATTGTCGAAAACTCGGCTGTCTTGAGGTTGCAAAATCTCAGAAAAATTTAATAAATTCGGTAGGAGGCTGATTCGGCAGTAGTTGAGAGTGCTAGTCCTACAATGCCTTTTTCTTCGCTTTGGAGCTTTTTGCTCGTCCGTAAGCTTCTTAGATTCCTTCTTTTTTCAAGATTGTCGAAAATTTGACCAAATGTCAGATTTGGGGGCTAGGGGTTAAATGAACGAGTTGGTAGTCCCGTTAGGATCCCTGATGATACGCGATAGCGTTTTTCGGCTGGTCCAAAGTGATTTCTTGCTTCTTGCCCTTCCGGCGTCCGAACTGCAACTAATTTTAATATTAATTCTAGCGACGCGCTTAAGGGCTGGATATTCCCTCCCGACCATGCACAACCAATCGAAGGCGTTAATTTTCGCGCGATTGAAAAGTCGGTTGGGCTATTGACGGTTGAGAATGCCGAACAGCCGGTTCTAGAATCACGGACAGTTAAACTGCCGCATGTATTATACATTCTTATGCCGCTTGTAGTTTTATACAGTGGCGTGCTTAAATGTGGTTAAGTCTGAAGGACGTTTTTACAACAGAAAGCCCCATGAGTAAATGCAAACACTTGACAGAATGGTGAATGCTATTTTAATAACAGAAAAATGGATACAATTTACAGGATATTCCAATGCACATAAGTCAAGAAATATATTATTTAATTTCATACTAATACTGATGATTCGAAAACGATTCAGTTTAGACACATCTCTTTAGAAATGAAGGCATTTAAAAGTACATGATCTTGATCTGTCAATCGTTTCTGTAACACCCTGTGTATTCAAAGATATATATAGTAAATCGTTTTCATAAATGCATACAACTCTTGTCATTGACATTTTTTTCCTAGTGCGCAAAACAAAGAGGCTAAAGGGGAGTAACATACTGTGGCGTTATTATAGTCTAGTAAATCACAAAACCTAGATTGTCTTTAATAGATGTTAATTGTATTTTCAAGAACGAAATGGGGAAAAACAGTGAAGCAGTAAACACTTCTAACATAAACAAAACAAGTATTCTGTATTTATAAGAATATCTACCCTCTTCGTTGGGAATAACCCATAATTAAAATATGAAGATATAATCCATTTCTACAGTTTAAAAAAAAAATAGAGTTATGAAGGAGCTTATCTTGGTAACGCTTAACTCTTAGGTGTTTTATTTAAAATAAATTATACCTAGAGGCAAAAGACTCATGAATCTTTATTTCCAGGGTTATTAAATATGTTTTTCTTCAAACGTCAGTAAATCCGTCATTACTCGACTGTGTAGGTGGCAGTGAAGTTTCGTTTTTCCTCCGCCGGAGCTTTACTTTTCACTTTTCCGCCGGCGGAGGTAAAAGTGTTATCATAGCAACATAGATACAATACAAACAAACATCAAAATAGGCGTCAACAACTCAAGACTTATTAAACTAAAATTTGCATTTATCACTCAATGTGTGACTGCATTTCTAAAAATCACTAATTTAGGAACAAATTGGTTATTATTTAATCGAACTTACTCAATAACTGCTTATCAATACGGAATTAAAAGGCAATCGAAGACGCAATTTTAAAAATATAATTATTGTTGACAGTGTCCACTGACAGCTTTATGTTACATTACTATAGCAACAACCTGAGCCTATTCACCGACACCGCACCGGTCTAAGCCGCCTTGCGAACCCACTTATCTTTAATAATAATTATTATTACTATTAAAAAGGGACTTTTTGCATTAATTTGTCGACATTTGAAGAAAAAACAGCATATTTTATTTGGAGGAAAAGTTACTTTTCATGGCTTGCTCTCTATTACCAGCCTCACTCTGTTCGGCTGTTAAACACGAGCGCGCCATGAAAAGTATTTATTGCTTCTTGCCCTTCCTCCATATAAAATAATATACTATTATCCGTAAAAGGCATTAAATGTGGAAAATATCTGCCAAGTGAGCCGAACAATTAAAGGTAAAAAGTTAATATGAATTAGTTAGTGATAAAGTATAAAATTTTACACTAGGTAGACAGCTGATCTTTTACATATTAAAAGGAAAGAACTGGCCTTGAGTTATTCCCGTCAGCTGGATAAGTGCTTCCCTCGCTGAGGTTCTTGTGGCTTATTGTTCACTTCTCTAATCATGTGAAATTCCGGACCAAACTGAGTTTTTCTACTCCACCCTATCCATGAAGCATGGAAGTTTAAGATTTACCTATAGACTGTAAATCCCAATTGAAATTCATAGCGCCTTTATGCCATTCCTAAATCAAAATTATCTAATATTCTCTATTATCAATATCCCATAACAAAACCTGAAACAAACATGAAGTCTTCTGCCACTTTACTTAAGATTGTTTAAATGTTCTGTTTTTTATAAAGCACAAGCAAATGATTACCTACCTTACTAGGTGGTAATTTAACCCCAATAATTAAAAGGCATCCTCAAGAATTAGACAAAAATATAATAGGCCAAGCCCTTCTCATACTTAATGGCACAAGATTTTGAAAATCTTTTGGCCTAATGGACCCATGATGGTTCTTACATTCAAAACTATAAAATCAGGTCAACCAGACTCTTCGACCACCATGAAGACAAAGGGCATTTGACCGCCTGACTTCGTTTTCCGATGTCATTGTCAGCTCATTGAAACCGAGCGGCGAAAGCTATTTTCTCAGGCGCAGTACCATATAGAATGAACATTAGTGTCACTCGGGTTCGATTGCTCGAGTTATCATAGTAACCACAATCAGGAATGAGGTCATATTTAAATATTAACTTGCATAAAACATAATGACTAAAGGTGAGAATTAATTCAATGAAAACAATCTTTATTGGGAAATAGAGACAATATGTAGTGAATCAGTGGCTTGAATTAATATATCAAAAGTATATTTTATTACTATAAGAAATCCAACCATGAAGAAAGGTTAATAGTTCTTATCAACACCTCGTAAAAAGATAGTTGAAGACCGTCTGATACTTCGTGGCATAATAACTTAATGTTTGCTTGCGATATAAAATAATTTATGTTCTAAATAAATACAAATAAAAGTAGACATGTAACACATAAGGGTTAAGTGCAGTGGCGGATTTACCCTAAGGCCCGGTAGGCCCGGGCCTAGGGCGGCCAGATTTAGGGGCGGCCCCAATCATGTCAAAAATAGTATATTACGTACCTAGGCCAGTAAAGTAAAAAATTTCTCAGATCACATGTAATTGTTGGCCGAAGCAAAGCTGAGGTCAACAAACATGTGATCTGAGGCCTTCTTTGATTTACTGGCCAAGGTGTGTATACTATATAAAAGTTGGCAATAATCGCAATTATTTTGTCGAAGCGAGAAACGAATGCAAACGTGTGATCGACGAAACTAAGGACAAACACAATCAAAGGATCAGGAATAAACTTTTGCAAAGCCCCAGTGGCTCCAGGAATTTCTGGTCGGTAGCAAAGGCAGTAAGTAACAACTTTACAAAAACGTCTCTCCCACCTTTGACAGACAATGTGGTATCACGGCGACTACAGCCAAGGAAAAAGCAAACATGCTCCCTAAAATGTTTTCATCGCACTCTACCTTGGACGTTCCCCAAGGCAAGGCTCTCCCCACCACATCGAACATCAACACTACCATGGCAGAAGTCAAGTTTCATCACCGCGATATTCGCAAATTCCTTAAAGAACTAAATACGCAAAAGGCATCAGAACCGGACGGAATACCTGCCATCGTGCTAAAGAACTGCGCCAACGAACTAACACCCGTTTTTTCCAGGTTTTTTTTCCCTGTCTTACGGAAAAGGGACTTATCCATCCTCTTGGAAAGTCGCTCGAGTGCAACCTGTTCCAAGAAAGGCACGAAAACCACGCCCTCAAACTATCGCCCAATTGCCTTGCCTCCAAAGTCATGGAACGTGTCAATCAGCAACTACTCAAGTACCTCGAGAACAACAGAATAATCAGCGGTAAGCAATACGGCTTTCGCAAAGAGAGATCGACAGGAGATATATTGGCCTATGTCACTCATATATGGAGTAGGGCAATTGAGAACTACGGAGAGTCTCGAGCGATTGCGTTGGATATTTCAAAGGCATTCGACAGAGTTTGGTATGACGAACTGCTCAACAAACTGCCGTCCTTTGGACTGCCAGTCTCTCTCTGCAGCTGGCTTGCCAGTTTCCTTAAGAACCGATCTCTGCACGTTGCAGTTGATGGACACACCTCAGACCCATTCACCATCAACGCGGGCGTGCCTCAGGGTGCAATACTTTCACCAACTCTGTTCCTCATCTATATTAATGACCTGCTGATCGAAACGAATAATCCTGTTTACAGTTTTGCTGATGACAGTACCCTTGTCTCCCACTTTAGATCAGAAAAATCCTTATAGCGACTGAGACTCATCACCGCAGAAAGGAGCAGATTACGGCAATAAATCAAGACCTGGAGAAAGTTCGAACTTGGGGCGACCGAAATTTGGTCCAGTTCAATGCAGCAAAGACCCAAGCAGCAACGTTTACCAAGAGGGCCAATACAGCGGATCCTGACATTGTTATGTCAGGATCGACCATTCCTTCATCCTCGTCAATCGGACTGCTGGGTGTCTCGGTCAACAGCAATATGTCCTGGCTAACATCGCAAAATCAGCCTTCCAGAAGCTTGGTGCGCTATTTCGCAACAAAAAACTATACACCGCAGCAGTTGCTCTTGCTCTACAAAGCGCAAATAAGACCGTGCTTAGAATATTGCTCACATATCTGCGGTGCCGCACCAAAGCACACCCTAAAGCTGCTGGATTCCGTTCAGAAGAGAGCTGTGCGTCTCGTTGGCGACCCGGAGTTGACCCGGAATCTGGATAGTCTGGAACACCGCACACATGTGGCTAAGATGTCTCTGTTTTACAGATACTTTCACGGCAGATGTTCCCAGGATTTGGCCCGCCTCATCCCGCCCCTGGCAACTCCTGTCAGACAGTCACGACAGACGGCAAGAGCGCACCGGTTCGTCGTACAACTGGAAACACCTAGAAAATGGCTTTACAAGAACTCCTTTGTCTGGCGCACTGCATCACTGTGAAACTCACTCCCAAAATCATGTAACATTTTAATAAAATTGAACTAAAATTCATATCAAATTCATACCA
>JAEQML010068689.1:0-18077 GCA_016904865.1 Pissodes strobi | reverse complement strand
ATTTAATTCCATCAATTTCAACAATCTGATGACGGTTACTCAGATAGTATTGCAACCACTCGTGAATCTTACCCCTCAAGCCACACCCAGAGAGCTTTTCCAAAAGAAGAGCATGGCCAAACAGGTCAAAGGCCTTGTTGAGATTCATAAATAGACCAATGCATTTATTTTGATTATTTAAGTTTTCGTAGATATTATTTAAGAACTCAAAAATTGCGGAGTGTGTGGACCGGTCACTGCGAAAGCCATGCTGACAACCCCTAAGAATGTTAAAACGCTCCAGAAAATCCACAATGTGGTCATACATAATTCGCTCCAACAACTTTGAAAGTACAGGTAAAATGGCTATTGGCCTATAACTTTCGAGGGCAGATGAATCGCTTTTTTTAAAAAGCGGAACTACCTTTGCTGTTTTCAAAGTATCAGGAAATATGCCACTCATGAGCGACCAATTAATTAAATACGTCAATGAAAACAATATAGTGTGAGCAATTTTTTTAAACACATTTGAAGGAATGTTATCCATTCCAATCGAAAAGGAACTTTTTAGTTTTTTGACTGTTGCCATGATTTCACATTCATTAACAGACCGCAGAACCATTGCATTTGGTAGCAATCTATTCTGCGGAACGCCATCAGCATTTGAAAATTTAGTTGACACATTTTTTGAAAGATCAACAAAGTACTGGTTAAAACAATTCACAATTTCATTTCCATCATTCAGCACAGCACCCCTTTCATTTTTAATACTAGAAATTAGATTTTTCACCTTTTTATTATTATTGTTAATGTTATTGTCAATAATTCTCCATGCCGCCCTAGATTTATTGTCCGATTCAAAAAATAATTTATTGTTATACATCTGCTTCGCTTTATTAATAACATTGTTAAAATTTTTTTTGTACATATTGTAGTAATGTTTATCATAATCACGCCCGGTCGCATTTTTGTTCCAAAACAAGTTTTTTAGAGTTTTTGATGATATTCTAATTTCCAATGTTATCCAGGGCGCTGGTTTACCCTGCTTGTCTTCTACTTTTTTTAAAGGAAATGCTATATCGATGTAGTGCTGAAGATAGCTTAAAAATAAATCAAAACCCCGGTTCGAATCCTCCGCCTGGAGCACGCCCCACCAGGTTTCCCTGTCCATGTAGGCCTTAAAATTTTCAATGTTATTTTGGCTGTAGAATCTTTTGTAAATAATATTTTCAACTGAACTTTGTTTAGTGGGGAAATTCATTATCTGCGCAGAATGGTCTGATAGGCAGTTGAGAGCACGCTACATCCCTAGAATTATAATTTGTACATATATAGTCAATTAGTGTGGCTGATCTGACTGTAACGCGAGTGGGCTCATTCACAATGTTTTCCATTCCAGAAGAACGTAAGATATCCTTTAAGTTGTTAACCGTACTTGAAGTCCCGAGAAAATCAATATTTAAGTCACCAGAGAGTATTATCTTATCGTTTATTGAGTGACACAAATCAGCAAGAAGATTATTCAGTTTCTCGAAGAAGATATTTAAATTGGTATTAGGTATTAGGTGCTCTATATACATTCACAATATAAACAATATTATTCTCATGTTCGCCAATACTAACCCCACAGGCCTCAGACACACCATCAGACGTAAATTTTTTAACCCTGCTCAAATTCTTGATATGTAAATTTAGCTTATTGTTATACAAAATCATTACTCCACCGCCTCTTGCACCTTGCCTACAGTAATAACCACCTACTGTATAGTCACTTATTTTATACATTAAAACCTCTGTTTCTGTTAACCAATGTTCAGTTAAACAAGCTACCTTTGGTTACATCTACCACACTCGTTCGTCATGTCTACTGTTTGCCAAATGAAAGAACCTGGACGGAAAGAATGCGGGCAAAAAATATCCTCGCATATTTAGATGCTGCCACATTTTTTTCCCAATAATCCTAATTTATTTTCTGTCTAGTTTCCTATAGTGAATTTACATATTTAAATTTCCTACTTGAATACTTAATTTTGTTATTTTCCTTAATACTACTGTCTTCTATTATTTACTATTTTATTTAGACAGGGAAATACGGAATACGGAATAAGGATACTATAATATTTATAATGTTTATATTTTATTCGCCTTCAGCTATTTAAAATACGCGACAATAGGCAACAGTGCGACGTTTACTTGATTTTTAGCGGGGAGGCAGTTTCGTGATGGGCGTGATGGGTCGCAGGATATATTAAATACACTTTGACCCTAGACCAACACCTAATTTTTTTACATATTTTAAAATTTCGGCAGCGAGTTGCTTTAGCCATTGGTGTGGAAATTGCCGATGCCGAACTGTGTGGCTATTTATATTATTTGGTTTGTAGGTTCTGGTTATATATAGGTTTTGTCGATTTTGCAAATTCTCTTTTTTCACTAAAAAGGGGGTGTCTTATATAGTAGTTTAAGCCAAAAAAGTCGGAAGATCCGCTACATTTGAACCGAAAAAATGCCCTCAAAGTTCGAGTTTTGACACAAATTTTCAGCACCACTTCACAAAAGCACTAGAAATATAGACAAAAGACATCTGAAAATCAATTGTCGGGTGAAAATATTAACTAGGATACATTTGCGTCGAACGAGAGACCTCCGTTTTGTTCCGGTCCTAATTTAAAGCGACTCATAGCCATAGCCCCATTAAACAAAATTAAATTTTACTTGTAAATATCCATCCTCCTTTTTACTGTCAACTGTCAAATAGCCAAAACACAGATTTTTAAGAAGGCACACTGTTGCCAGACGTTTACTGTAGTTTCGTTTGCAAAATTCATTTGAAAAATGGTGCGTTATAAGCGCAGCTTATTCACTACCAGCTAGTAATCTTGCGGCGGCGTCCTTTGATTTGGGAAAGTCAATAACCAAGTTTTGCAAATTTTAGAAGAGGGTCATGACTTAATATTGTTTAAAACGCCTAGGCATCTGAATAATACTTTTGACAGTTCCTTTAATTTAAAATATGCTTTTTCTACTACCGTGCGTAAAGTACTCACTTTACGCACTCTCTAAGATTCGTAAAATAGGCTTTTTTAATGTGCAGTGCGTAAAATAAGTTATTTTACGCACTACTGCGTAAAGTAAATCTGATATTTTTTGACATTTAAGGCAATGGGTAAAATAATATATTTTACGCACTAGTGTGTAAAATAATTTATTTACGCACTAGTGCGTAAAATAATTTAATAATATTTTGTTTTTTCATATATTTTTCGGTAGTAGAAAAAAATTTCTATGCTACTCATGTATAAAGTACCCTTTTTTTATTCAATTAAATTTCTTTATCAATATTCCCATTCATAAAAAAAGGTTCACTTTACACACTTGTTGCATACATAACTATTTTATCGTCTAAAATCCGTTTAAAAACTATTTTAAAACGCGTAATTGTATAAAAATCCGAAATTTCCGAACCTCTCAGGGCGATAGCAGAGGCTTCGGACGAATTTGTATTTTGAAGCGAAAATTCATTTTAAATTCAACTGTGGAACTGAACCGCTCAGGGCGCAGTGCCCGACACTCCAACTTTCCGACTTCGATAGAGTTGACTAGCTGGTAGTGAATAAGCTGTACTATAAGTGTCTCTACTCTTTTTTTATTTAGGTGAATTATTTTTTTATGGCAGTAGCACATCTTATATTGCTCGACGAGCGGTGTGTATGCGAAGATATTGATTGACACGGTTCTTGAATAATTAGTTTGGGGAACAGATGTCCTGGGAGCATATTCGCATGTAATAGGCAAGATGTCCATTCGGCAATGCCGATCGTTTCATCATATTTGACGTGCACTATAGCATTTAGTCAGATGTCGTGACTGTTACATAGAATCAACAAATAAGTCTTCATTTATTTTAACACTTCATGCATGGCCCTCCGCTCGCTTTACTCTCTACGGGGGCTCAACAAACATAAATTAACCAAGTGCTAACCAAAACTAACCCAAAATAAAAAAAAATAAAATAAAAATTTTGGGTTAGTTTTGGTTAGCATCTGGTTAGTTTCTATTTGTTGAGCCCCCGTATAGAGAGCGAAGCGAGCGGAGGGCCAAGCATGAAGTGTTTAAATAATTGAAGACTTATTTGTTGATTCTATGTAACAGTCACGACATCCGACTAAATGCCATCGTGCACATCACACATAAAGAAACGTTCGGCATAGTCGAATGGACATCTTGCTTGTTACATCCGAATATGCGTCCTGGGAGTGAGTTCCACAGTGATGCAGTGCGACAGACAGAGGAGTTCTTGTAAAGCGAAGTTCTAGGTGTTCTCAGTTGTACGACGAACCGGTGCGCTCTTGCCGTCTATCGTGACTGTCTGACAGGCGTGGTCAAATCCTGGGAACATCTGCCGTAAAAGTATCTGTAAAACAGGGATTTCTCGGTCACATGTTTGCGATGTTTCAGACTATCCAGATTCCGGATCAACTCCGGGTCACCGACGAGACGCACAACTCTCTTCCGAACGGAATCCAGTAGCTTTAGGATGTGCTCTGGCGTGGCACCCCAGATGTGTGAGCAATATTCTAAGCACGGTCTTATTTGTGCTTTGTAAAGCAAGAGCAACTGCTGCGGTGTATACATTTTTTGTTGCGAAATAGCGCACCAAGCTTCTGGGAGGCTGATTTTGCGACGTTAGTAACGTGGTCATGCCAGGACATATTGCTGTTGGCCGAGACGCCCAGTAGTCCGATTGAATGAAGATGAAGGGATGGTCGATCCTGCCATAATGATATCATTGCTCGCCGTATGGTAAATGTAGCTGCTTGGATGATTGTTCAAGGTGCATTTGCATTCATCCATCGGAATAAAAGAGACACTCATTCGATTACACTATTCCTTTGTATGTATATATTGGTCAAATATTTCACTTCATACATGGCCCTCCGCTCGCTCCGGGGGCGTAACCAAACAAACCTAACCCAAACTAACCCAAGACATTCCCAAATGAAGAAAAACAAATTAAAAAATATTTGCATTTTCGACTGACAAATTTTAATTTTTTTTTATTTCCGGCATGCCTTGGGTTAGTTTGAGTTAGTTTTGTTTGGTTGCGCCCTCGAAGCGAGCGGAGGGTCATGCGTGAAGTGGAATATTAAATATACTTAAATAGTAAACAAACACTGTTATTGCCCATAAGAAAATGTGCAACTTTTGGAAACATTGTGCCAGGCCCCCGGTGTCGGTTACTAAAATTTCATTATTTTCACGTTACAATTTCGCTATTTTCACGTTACACCTGGGAAAGTCGTAGTGGAAGTTTGCACTTCTAGGGCAATTAAGGCTTAAAATGCGGATATTTTTTCGGCTCAAATGTGGCGAATCTTCCGATTTTTTTGGCTTAAGCTACTCTATAGGACACCCCTTTTCTAGCGAGAAAAAAAGAAAATTTGCAAAATCGACACAACCTATATATCATCAGACCCTTAATTTGATGATATCTTTGAAGATTTTTAACCTTTCTTATATTTTTCTTGCATTTGGTGATTATTATACGCGGTTAATATTTTTTTATATTTTTTTTTATATTTATTTTATATTTTTAACTTCTTGTAATTTTAAAATACGTGTTTTATGGTTTAATTAGTGTAAGTTATTTAAAATATTTTTCCCCTCTGTTTTTAATATGAAGCTTTTATGCTTAATAAAGATTATTATTATTATATTATTGTTAACTAATTTTTATATATTTCGGATAACTCTTAACTGAACTCTCTAAATTAAAATTTTTATTACAAAACAATTCCGAACGTTCTATAAAGAGCGTTTTGGAACATACTTGCTCCAATATTGCCTAACTTTTAATGCAAAAAATAAATGCTAGAGAATTTATATGAATTAACTACGATAAACCGTTTTTTTTCCAAATTAAGCGACCTCATCAATGACGTAAATACAAAACCTTCGGGAAACGAACTCTACTTATTACTACAACATATTTATGTAATACATACAGCAAATAATATCATAGAATACTATCCTTATTATAAAAATGAGATATTATTATATGACATATTTTGTACTATAAGACTGTAATATAAAAAAAACTGTAATTAATTTTAACGTCTTAAACTAATCAATATTATCAATAATAATATGGTAAGAATAACCTCGTGCGCCTATGGGAAGGCAAGATTTTTTACGTGCTAGTCCTCTACCCCCTTCAGTAGTTGTTAAGGTTCACTCGCTTGGCGCACTATATGCCGCCTTGATTACTTACACATGAAACTTTCTGCCTGCGAAGCATTTTTCCGAGACGTTCGTTTTAAAACAGCATATCTCCAATACAAAAAGAGATAATGTCGTGATTAACAATGTGGTTTGATTTAACAATAGCCACTGTAGCTGCTGCACCCTACAGGGTGTTACAAAGTTCGGGCAAAAAACATCGTCTTATTGTTGCGCCCTGTATATGCTCAAAATAAAATCGGAATAAAAATTTCTGACGAAACATCCGTTAAGAAGGAATCAATTTACAATTTAAAAAAAAATCATCAAAAACTAAAGAGGGGTTTGCGAGAAATCTAACTTTGAAATTCGGGCTAGTTTTTTATGCCGGTGAGTGTAGATGGTTTTCGTTTCTCTGAATTTTTCTTCAAATGAATTTAATGTAAAATTAGTTTTTGTGTTTGACCAAAAATTGGGCTTAGAAAAATGTTTTCAATTAAATGAAGACTCAGATTTTAAAATACATCGTCTTGGAAAACATGACCCTGAGAAAAAGTTATCTTCTCAACCAAAACCCTAGTTATAGAGGCATTGAGGAAAAACACAAACTGGATAACACTAACGGAATGTACAAAAAGTGACCAAACCCACATACAGAGGAAGTTTTTGGCTAGCCTGGTAGCTGAACTTAAAAGAAGAAATGAACAGAGGGAAACAGATATAAAGATCAGGTATATAAACTCAATACCGAAAATCATCAAAGTCAAAGAACAACAGCCAAAAAACTAAAATCATCTTTAATTGACGTCTCCCTAGTAATCTGTGCTCTATGACAAACAAGCTCGACGAACAGGTAAGCATCCAAAATACCAATGCATGTATAATACTAATTACGGAAACATGGTTAACTGATCGAATACCAAATAGCTTAATAAATTTTCCTGGCTACCTAATGTTTCGTAAAAACCGAGGCTCTGATGGTGGTGGAATATGCATTTTTATCAAAAAGGATATTGCTGGCCACAAAGTTCATGCACCAATTAGCAAAGATTTGTCAACGACAGGGCCTGTTGAATCCATCTGGCTGCAAATTGTTGTATCTAAGATCAAGTTTCTTATCGCATGTATTTATAGACCTAAACAACAAACCGACAACTCATACAGGTGGTAGAAGATGCATTATCTCATAAGGAGCCAGTGTAGATATTGGGAGACTTTAGTTACCCCGAAATAAACTGGAACGCACTGGAAATCCATCCACCTAACTAGGGTAGCCTAGATCCTAGACAGCTACAAAACAGCATATCAGTTTCCAACTAGAATTCGTAATGACCAAGATATATATGTAATTCATGATACCCGAAAGTAGTGAGTGATGGAGGCTACTGCGACTCCGCTGCCTTGGAATTTTAATCGATACTCCATTAAGAGCGCTCAATATTTTTTATCTCGGAGTATATGCCATGTAACTGAGAGTTAAAGTATCTGTTGGGAATTGACTATAATATTTTTAAAGAATGTAAATGCGGCAATGATAGAAGCGGCACCGTTGCGCCCGCAAGTTTGAAGTAAATAGATTGCGTGACACTGACATATTTTTTTATGTCAGAAAAGTTTTCCTAAAACGTCCGAAGAGAAAGATTGCGCTCTCGACATTCTCGCACACAATCGCTTTCTTTGTACTTTAGTACGGTAGTTTAGTCGTTGAGTTCGGCTGTTTAAACCTTCAATAAAACGATGATTGTAGTCGGGAAGGTGATGTTCATTTTCCTCATTGCAAGTAAATAAAGATTTGTGAACCGACGTTAACTTTTAAGCGGGTAGCTTATTAGGACGCGACATAAATTAGTGGCGACCGTGACAGGACAGCATCATCGTTTAGAGTCGGTTTCACAGTAAATTCAGCCAATTGTTGGATCCATCATTCCGTTTAAAATTACATGTTGGAAGTTTGTGAGTCATTCCAGGATGAAATACGTACCCCGTCGTTGTCGCCGCCCCAGAACATCCTTTTTTGTGGAAATATGTGTTTTATCAGACAGTTTGGTACGACGGATTACGCGGTTGCCGCGTTTTGCATGCTTTGAGTTGAAATTTCCGTGCAATTTTCGGTGAGACTTTTGCGTTGTTTCGCGCGCGTTTTGAACAGGTTTCGCTGAGACGGGCGATTTCGTTTCGCGATTGACTTTTTTAAGCGTCTATTTTTCTACTATGGAACGAGCTAAGGAAAATAGGAAGGTTGCGCGGTCGATGTTCAGCAAAAATTGCTACGACTTGGAACAATCTATAAGTGATGACAAAGATCTCACAGAAGTTAAGGCCCAGTTTAAGCTGTTAAGCGCCAAGACTGATTCCCTGAAGGTATTGGATGAAGAGATTTATGGTTTACTCTTGGAGGATGAAAGTGTCAGTGAAGAAGATTTGGGGAAGGAGCTGGAAAGTTGTGAGACCTACAGAAAAAGGTATGTCGTACTCCAGATAAAATACAATGAATACTTAGCTAAGAAGGAGTGTCCTGAGCTGAATGAGGAGCAATTTTCTTCGATGTCATCCACCCATGTTCCAGGTAAGAGGAATTTTAAACTACCTTCTATACAATTTAAGACATTTGACGGCAATGTCAAGGATTTGTTGCCGTTTTGGGCACAATTCAGCAAAGTTCATGATGACCCTAATATTGACCCCAATGACAAGGTTGAATATTTATTGCAGGCTACTGTGCCAAATAGTAAAGCCAGACAGTTAGTTGAAAGCTTTCCTACTATTGGGAAAAATTATTTTAGCATTATTGATTGCTTAAAAGCACGTTTTGGTAGAGAGGACTTACAAATAGAGATTTATGTAAGGGAACTTTTAGAGTTGATAATTGATAATGCTATTTCTATAGATAAAACTGACTTGTCTGTATTATATGATGGTATTTCAACACAGTTAAGGGCGTTAAAGACATTGGGGGTTACATCAGAGGGTTGTGCATCAATGCTTTTCCCGTTGATTGAGTCCTGCTTGCCAGCGGATTTGCTCAGAGTGTCGCAGAGGTCTCCATTGGCTGTGCGTAATTGAGAAAAAAATTCGGTGGCAGGTAGTTTACAAGGCTTGGACCAGGATGGGGGTGAGTTGGCAGCTGAGGCCACCTCAACTTCAGAGATTCGGCCCAAGAACTTGATGTTGTTTTTAAAGGGAGAGGTCGAAGGAGAGCAAAGAATAACATTGGCTACAGAGGGTTTCGGGCTTAGTGGCATTGGCTCCTGTGATTATGGCGTAGTAGGTAGGTCGAGCAGAACAACCCCAGGGCATATGGTTCCTACTGCCTCAGGTTTAATAAACTGTGATACGAGAGCCATGGTAGTAAAATGTGTATTTTGTGACAAACCCCATGAAGGTGCTAGCTGTTTCAAAGCTCAAAGTTATTCCTTAGAAAAACGAAAAGAGATTTTGGCCTCAAAAAGGGCATGCTTCCGATGTTTGAAGATAGGGCATCAGGCTCGCAAGTGTAAAGCGAGACTTAAATGTTTGATTTGTGGTAAGTCTCACATAGTTGTGATGTGTCCAGAACCAGGAGGGAGTTCAGGAGGACGTAAACAGTTTAAAGAAGAGAGAGGCTCAACTCCAACTAAAGAATCGTCTGCTATGTTGTTCACCTGTACCAATGGGACTTCAAGTCATATATTTTTACAAACTTTGAGGGTGCAAGTTAATGGTGTGAATGGGTCAAGAATGGTACATGCATTGATTGATGCAGGTTCCCAAAACACCTACATTTTGAGCTCTACTGCTCAGTTGTTGAATTATAAGTCTAAGCGTCAAAACAAAATTAAACATTGCTTGTTCGGAGGTACAATGTCGGAGATGGTGCATGAATGTTACGACGTCAGACTCACTCATGGTAAATATAGTTGTACGATCGAGGCCTTGTCGCAGCCTACAATATGTGTGGAGGTTTCGCCTGTATTTCATGGACCCTGGATAGATGAGTTGAAAGGTTTTAACATAAATTTAGGCGATCAGGGAAACCCAGTCCCCATTGAGGTTTTAATTGGGGCAGACGTGGCTCGTAAACTATACACTGGCCAAAGGAGAGTTCTTTCTAATGGTTTGGTAGCCATCGAAACTCTCTTAGGTTGGACTTTGATGGGCAGAATTCCTTTGAATACGCCAACCAACACTTGTTTGACAGCAATCTCCTTGTTCTTGAGTGATGCTTCCTTGACACAGCTGTGGGAACTGGATGCGCTAGGCATTAAAGATCCTTCCGAGACCAAGTCCAGGGACCAACTGACTGAAGCTGCAAAAGGGTTTTTTATTGAGACTGTGACTTTAAATTCTGAACACAGGTATGAAATAAGACTGCCTTGGATCGAAGGTCACCTACCAATACCCTCCAATTACAGTATTGCTGTTAAGAGATTGCAGAGTACACTGAAGAAGTTGGAAAATTTAAAGCTCTACAAGTCATATGATGATATTTTCCAGGAGTGGGAACAAGAGTGTATTATTGAAAGGATTCCTGCTGCGGAGAGGTACAATAGTAATGTACATTATTTACCACACAGGCCTGTAATCAAAGACGGTAGCACCACACGGATAAGACCTGTTTTTGACGCTTCTGCGAAGGAGAAGGATTGTCCTTCATTGAATTGTTGTCTAGAAAAAGGGCCAAATTTGATTGAGCTGATTCCAGACATCCTTGTAAGATTTCGACAGAATAGGTTTGGAGTTACTGCAGACATCCGCAAGGCATTTCTCCAGATTAGCGTCCATCCAACTAATAGGGATTTTCTTAGATTTCTTTGGACAGATCCTGATGGGCGAGAGGTTGTGTATAGGCATAGGCGAGTGTTTTTTGGGGTTAACAGCAGCCCATTCCTACTGCCAGCCACTTTGGACTACCACCTGTCGAAGGTTATGGAAAAATGTGAAAGAGGGGAGTCACTGTATGATAAAAATATTCTTGGTACTCTTTCCAGAAGTTTCTATGTCGACAACTGCGTAGCCAGTGTGCCAAATGAGAAAATCTTGTATGCCTTTATTAGGGAATCGAGTATGATTATGGCAGAAGGTCAGTTTGATCTCCGAGGGTGGGAGCATTCTGGTTCAATTAATGATTCTAAAGCTACAGCACTTCTAGGTTTGACCTGGAATACTAGTCAAGATACTTTGAGTATTAATGAGACCTGTTTACGTAACATACATCAACATCTTGAACAGCCTCTTACTAAGCGTGTAATGCTTTCTGTGGCTCAGCGGATCTTTAATCCTGTGGGTTTAACTTGTCCAGCTACCCTCGGGCCTAAGTTATTATTGCAAAAGATCTGGTAGAAAAAGCTTACACGGGAAGCGGAGGTAGATGAAGAAACAGATAATTTGTTCAAGGCGTGGTTGAAAGATTTGAGATTCCTGCTTGATATACAAATACCTAGGTGGTTTTTTGGCGGTCCTGGAGAAGCCGAGGATACACGAATGCACATTTTCTGTGATGCAAGCAAAAATGCTTATGCCAGTGTTATTTATCTGAGTTGTGTATGTTTTGGTGAAGTCCAGATCCGTCTAGTGGCAGCAAAGAGCAGGGTGGCACCAAGTAAAATTATCACAATTCCACGGTTGGAACTGTTAGCTGCGGTGATAGGGACCAGGCTATCAAAAGCTGTCCAAAAAGGTTTAGGTGTTGACTTCAGATGTACTTATTGGACTGATTCTTCCACTGTGTTGGCATGGATTGGATGGCAGAAAGTTGGGGCACATTTGTGTATAACAGGGTCAAAGAAATTAGAAAAGCAACATTCATTGACGATTGGCGGCATGTGCCGGGTGTTTTGAACCCCGCTGACCTCGCTTCCCGTGGGTGTTCACCCAAACACCTAGTCGAGTCAAAATGGTGGGAGGGTCCAGACTGGCTCCGTCAAGAGGATTCTTTGTGGCCTAGAGAAAAAATCGAGTACAATGAAGAGGAATTTCTTTTGGAGAAAAAGAAGAGGATAGTGACTTCATTGGTGAATTCTAGGCCAACTCCGTCAAGCTCTGATTATGCTGAAGTCTTTGTTTTCACGATGGTCCAGTTAGAGTTCTTTGGTGGGTCCGATATTGTGAAATTGAAGTCATTAGATCCATTTACTGATGAACGAGGCCTAATTAAACTAAAATCCCGAGTGAGTGCTCGGCAAGATAGTGAGCTTTTCCGCTACCCAATACTGTTGCCTTCTAAACACCCCATGGTGACCAAGATTATTTTTTGTACCCATATTAAATCGTGTCATGTTAGAACGCAGGGTCTTTTAAGCTTGTTGAGGGAAAAGTTTGGGATATTGGGTGGACGTCGAAGCATTAGGACTGTCATTTCAAGATGCGCAATTTGCAAACGATATAATAGCAAATCGTTCGGCGTTAGTGCATCCCCTTTTCCTTTAGATAGAGTTAGAGATGCTTCAGTGTTTGAGGTATCTGGGGTCGACAGTATCTTTTAACTGGTTGGCAGCTCAGGCTGTCGTAGTTAGATACTTATCAGCAGGTTTAATAGTCATTATGATCAGGTTTTGGAAATGCATTTGTTATAAAAGTAGTAAGCGATGGAGGATTCTGCGACATTGCTACTCCGGAATTGCAATCAACACTCGGTTAAGAGTTAGCTTTTAACACAACTTCATTTATTAGTTAAATAAATAGTAGAAAACTATTGCAGATGATCATCTCAAGCTCTTAACACTAAGTCAACAAAACGAACACTTCGAATTATATTTTTATTACCTACTATCTTCGATAAACTAAAAATCGTTAGGATGAATATAATATATAAAATTTGCAATTTTCAACTTATAACAATTATTATTAAAACGCGCAATTCAGTACGATGATGGTCCCTTGCTAAGCGGCAACTTTTACAATAGAAAAGCGCAGAACGTAGAATAAAAAACTGTATGAAGATTAAACCACCATATTTTTCAAAATGGTTCAAAGTAGATCAGAACAGGTTTAAAGTTGTGTAAGATGACAGTCTGGTGTGCCGGAAAGGGTATGGTGGTTTAGTCCGACGAAATGGTTAAATGTGCTATTTATATTATGATAGAAACATAAATTAGTGTCTATCTATAAAGTAACAATATTAATTGACAATTTTACAATCAATTTCAAAGATACAAAAGGAAAATATAACTTAACAATCTAATAAAAAAAGGTTTTTACCAGAAGACAGAAGAACTCAGGTCTTACTATTGTGAAAGCATGTAATATTCAGTGTACGTTGTGGATAATAACACACATTTATTACATCCTGTAAAATCGGAACATAAACATATTGAACCTAGTTCATTTTCAATATTTCCATAAACCATTTAGTCAACCGTGTGTGTATCTATGTTGATTACGTGAGTATACAAGCATTGTTATTGTGTAACCAACCAGTATCGTGCACATTTACGCACTAGTACGAGAAAGTGCGCATTACTACACTTCAGTGAAAAACCTCGGGACCCCACAGTCTTTCGTCGAAACTAACTCAAATTGGTTTAAATCTATGCAAATGATTTGCTTCGAGGTGATTTATTATAAGTAGTATACAAGTAATACCTCTAGGACACATAACCCACTCATCATCAAACTATAAAAAAAAACATTCCTTTTTCAGACATTTTATACAAAAATGACGCATATTAAACCTGGTTTATACTAAACCAAAAACCGGCCACTTGCGCCAGAATCTGCCCAGTTCCAAAACATCTAGAATTAAATGGAAATTAAAAAAAAAACATGAAAGATACTTTTTCAAATAAATATTCCAATTTTTTTAATATCTAAATATTTTAACTTGATTTAAAAGATTTATTTATATAGAACAAAACCATTTAAGAATCTTTTAGAATATTTTTGATAATATCATAATGTATATGTTTCTATGAGACTATTATTATATAACTAATCGTATTTTCTGAAGTACCAGTTGGTCCTTGTGTCTTTTCATCAAACATGTAAGGTACAAGACAATGTTACCTAATATTTTTAATCTTTAAATTATAAACATTATTTTTATCTTTAACTCGCTCTTTAGATCTAGTAATTCGAAAAACAACTTAAACAAACATCGGATCACTAATATTTTATAAATATTTGAAACATATTGTTTTACCAATAATATTTTTATGCTGAAGGAAATGCCAATATTTGAAATTAAATGTGTGTAAATATTTTGAATTGAATTCTCCTAGTGTTTTAATAATTGTGTTTTATTACTTTCCTCATAATCAACAATTATTGGTATTGGTTAAATAAAATGTATTAATAATTACTTTTCTCTAAGGTAATGTATCATCAGTAAAAGTTCCAAATACATCATCTATCTTTATTATGTACTATATTACATATTAAAATTACTTTTAAAAATTGTTGTATTAATATTCAAACATTTAATTAAAACGTTGGATCCTGGATTAAACTATAGAATTATGAATGTGAAAAAGTAAATGGATGAAAAGGGATATAATGCTTAATACAAATTTGAAGAAGTAAAGCGAAACATTATTTTGAAAAGATTTCTGGAAATTAATGAATAATGCAGCTTTTGGTAGAAGAATTGAAAATATTCCAAATAAAGAAGATATTATATTAGTGACGAATGGAGAAACAACTTTAAAATGATATAAAACCCCAAATTATTTAATAAACCATTAAACTACTATGGACATTATGAGTAATAGATATGCGAAGAAAATAAAACTAATAATTTCATTTATGATATTATATCTGATAATATTTATAAGGATGAGTCAAATGAAGAAATATTTTCATTTCAGTGGTTATCCAAGTTATTATGCATCATGCTATAAGAAAGAAATTGAATGAAAGTAACAAAATTGTTAATAAATATGTTGGGCTAAACCCTAAACAATATGCATTCAAAGTGAATGATGATGAAGAAAATAAGAAATTGAAAGGGTGATGTTTATCATAAAATCATTTTTATCTTTAAATTGTTCATTAGATCTAGTAATTCGAAAAACAAGTTAAACAAACATCAGATCATTAATATTTTATAAATATTTGAAACATCTAAATTTAAAGTTTTACCAATAATATTTTTATGCTCATGGTAATGTCAAGATTTGAAATTAAATGTGTATAAATATTTAAAATTGAATTTTTCTAGTGTTTTTAATAATTGTATTTTAACACTTTCCTCATAATCAATAATTGGTATTCTTAAATGAAATTTATTAATAATTACTTTTCTCTCAGGTGGCAATGTATCATTATCAACAAATACATCATCTATTTAAGATGTATAATACTTATTAAAATTAATTTTAAAATTAATGTTAAAAATTGGTGTATTGTTATTCAAACATTTAATTAAAGCGTTGGATCGTGGATTAAAACTATAGAATTATGACTTTGAGAAAGTAAATGGATGAAATAGATAATGTTTAATACAAATTTGAAGGAGTAAAGCGAAACATTACTTTGAAAGATATATGGAAATTAATGAACAATGCAGGTTTTGTTAGAACAATTGAACATATTCCAAATAGAGAAAATATTCTATTAATGAAGAAACAACTTTAAAATTATATAAAAACCCATATTATTTAATAAAGTATTAAACCACTATGGGCATTGTGAGAAATAGATATGCGAAGAAAATAAAACTAATTTGATTTATGAAATTCTATCTGATAATATTTATAAGGATGAGTCAAATGAAGGAATATTTTCATTTCAGTGGTTATCCAAGCTATTATCCATCATAATATAAGAAAGAAATTGAGCTTAAATATGAATAAAGCAACAAAATTGTTAATAAACATGTTGGGCTAAACTCTAAATAATATGCATTCAAAGTGAATGATGGTGAAGAAAATAAGGAATTGAAAGGGTGTTAAAAAGTTTATCATAAAATCATTTTTATCTTTAAATTGTTCATTAGATCTAGTAATTCGGAAAACAAGTTAAATAAATATCAGATCATTATTTTATAAATATTTAAAACATCTAAATTTAAAGTTTTACCAATAATATTTTTATGCCAAGGATAATGCCAAGATTTGAAATTAAAAGTGTATAAATATTTAAAATTGAATTCTTCTAGTTTTTTTAATAATTGTATTTTAACATTTTCCCCATTATCAATAATTGGTATTATTAAATTAAATTTATTCATAATTACTTTTCTCTTAGGTGGCAATGTATCATTATCAACAAATACATCATCTATTTATGTTCTATAATACATATTAAAATTAATTTTAAAATTACTGTTAAAAATTGCTGTATTGATATTCAAACATTTAATTAAAGCGTTGGATCGCGGATTAAAACTATAGAATTATGACTTTGAGAAAGTAAATGCATGAAAAAGATAATGTTTAATACAAATTTAAAACAAAACATTACTTTGAAAATATTTCTGGAAATTAATGAATAATGCAGTTTTTGGTAAAACAACTGAAAAAATTCCATATAGACAAAATATTTGCTTAATGACGAGTGAAGAAAAAACTTAAAATTATAGAAGAATCTAAATTATTTAAAAAGTATTAAAATATATAATACAAGTTTAGAATCTAATAAACCAATTTATTTTAGATATAGTACTTTAGACTTAAGTAAATATATGATGTGTGAATCCCATTATGATGTTATGAGGAATGGATATGATAAAATAAAACATTTGTTTTATGAAATTATAACTGATGATATTTATTAGAATGAATCAAATGTAGGAATATTTTAATTTCAGTGGTTATCCAAGGTGTTATCGATCATGATATAAGAAAGAAATTAAATAAAAGTAACAAAATTGTTAATGAATATGTTGGGCTAAACCCTAAACAATATGCATTCAAAGTGAATGATGGTGAAGAAATTGAAAGGGTGTTAAAAAGTTTATCATTTTTATCTTTAAATTGTTCATTAAATCTAGTAATTCGAAAAACAAGTTAAACAAATATCAGATCATTAATATTTTATAAATATTTGAAACATCTAAATTTAAAGTTATACTAATAATATTTTTATGCCGAGGACAATGCCAAGATTTGAAATTAAATGTGTATAAATATTTATAATTGAATTATTCTAGTTTTTTTAATAATTGCATTTTAACACTTTCCTCATAATGAATAATTGGTATTATTAAATAAATTTTATTAATAATTACTTTTCTCTCAGGTGGCAATGTAACATTATCAACAGTTTTAAATACATCATATATTTATGATCTATAATACATATTAAAATTAATTTTAAAATTACTGTTAAAAATTGGTGTATTGATATTCAAACATTTAATTAAAGCGTTGGATCGTGGATTAAAACTATAGAATTATGACTTTGAAAAAGTAAATAGATGAAATAAGATATAAAGCTTAATACAAATTTGAAGAAGTAAAGCGAAACATTATTTTGAAAATATTTCTGGAAATTATAATGAATAATGCAGTTTTTGTTGCAACAATTGAAAATATTCCAATTAAAGAAAATTTTCGCTTAGTGACGAGTGAAGAAAAACTTAAAATTATAGAAGAATCCAAATTATTTAACAAGTATTAAAATGTATAGAACAAGTTTAGAATCTAATAAACCAATTTATTTTAGATAGAGTACTTTAGACTAAAGTAAAGCGAAACATTACTTTGAAAAGATTTCTGGAAATTAATGAATAATGTTGGTTTTGGTAAAACAATTGAAAATATTCCAAATAAAAAAACTGTTCTATTAGTGACAAGGGTAGGAACAACTTTAAAATTATATAAAAACCCAAATTATTTAATAAACTATTAAACCACTATGGATATTATGAGGAATATATATGCAAATAAAATAAAACTAATTTGGTTTATGAAATTATATCTGATAATATTTATAAGGATGAGTCAAATGAAGGAATATTTTCA
>JAEQML010068688.1:0-18082 GCA_016904865.1 Pissodes strobi | reverse complement strand
ACTCTCTTCAACGCTATATTTCCCACTCTACTTTCGACCGCCTCTCATATCATTGAAGGTTAAAGAAAACATTCTTAAAATCGATATCTTCGGTATCGGCATAAAATGTTTGCTAACGAGCAATTCTACACATTTATTCTCAATTTCAATATTGGCAAGTATCACAGTTTCTTCTAAGTCTTAATACTGACTGAATACCTTCACCACTGGCGTGCAAACCAGCCCCTGCAGTGCGGGAGGGCCCTGGAGTATAGAGGGGCCCCTTCTTATAAAAAATTTTGTATTGAATTAACATTTAATTTATTAAAACTTTTATATAATTAACTTTTGTATCGAGTTAATTTAATTTTTGGCATGATAGCTTGTAGCCGATGTTTTATGTGCATTTATATAATTATCTATCTAAGTGCGAATTACTTAAATTTTTAAACTTATCTTTATCGAGAATTATTCTCGTTATCACAAGAAATTCGGACAACGCCAATACCGGTAACCGCGCCCTCGGGTAACCGGCAACTGTTGAAATTTGAAATGCAATAAACTGAAATCTGTCGAGTCGGCGAAAACAATTTCGGGGAATCACCTGTCGTCACCTGATTATATTCCGACTCGTCTCGAATGGGTAATGGGTTGTTGTTTGATTTGACTTGTTACTTTTGGTCGCTCGTATAGAAATACCGTACTTCTCTTTTTGTGGACTGATATAACCCAACTAGCATTTATGGTGGCAGATACGTAACTGCTACTATCAAAGCCACTACAAAGTGGGCGGTGACCATCGGCGGCTACGTCGTATATTCGTAGCTGCTAAGTAATTGCGACCAAAATGGGGAAAGATTTTGAGTAGCCGAGTAGTGTCTTGGGTAGTTTTTGTCACTAAAAGAGTTACTATGATGGGTTACTATAAAGTAGCCTACTGGTGAATGCGACTTATCTGTTACGAAGCTGCCTGGTCGCGGTTCGTGGCAGCCAAGTATTTTCCACCGACATGTGGAACTTTCGTTAAACTGTTAAACTTTATCGCACCTCTTCATGCAATTTCACACTTCATAAAAATAAATGTCCTGATGGAAAATAATACTGGAAGCCATTATTATTTTTTTCTTATTTTTACCCTGCGATTTTAACGACTACTGAATAAAATAGTGGATTTATATGACAACATTTTCGAGCGCCTCTCAAAACATTTCAAATTATTATATTATTTACAATGTAGTAATAAAAAAAACTTAATTTGCTTGAAACTAGCGTGAAACTGTAGTCCACCGTCAAAAGTCTAGGTATATTTAGCTTGAAAAAGCAAAATATTGTTCGTCTGAAAAGTCTTGAAAAAAATATGGCCGTTTAATCCGAAAAATACTTTATAGGAAGTGATTAACTATCAAAAAATCGAATGGGCAATAAACACATTCGAATCATACAAATCCCCGGGAATGGACGGGATTTACCCTATAATGTTACAGAAAGAAACTGAACTAATGTACAGGATACTCTGCAGCATTCTAAGAAGCAGCCTAGCTTTTGGATATATACCAAAAACCTGGAGACACATTAGGGTAACGTTTATACCGAAACCTGGGAAAATAGGACAGGATACGGCAAAGTCCCTAAGACCCATTAGTCTTATGTCCTTTGAACTTAAGACACTTGAAAAACTTGTGGACAGGCATATTAGGAACGGTGTATTGGTAAACAGCCCACTGCACCCCGACCAGTATGCCTACCAGACAGGAAAGTTAACAGAGACAGAGACATAACTCCACCAGCTGGTCAAGAGGGTGGAGGATACACTGGAAAACAGGGAGGTGATGCTGGCCACCTTCCTGGATGTGCAGGGGGGCGTTTGACAGCACCTCCTTCGACTCAATAACCAGATCCTTGGGCAAAGGAGTTGAGGACACTTGCTGTCGGTGGATTAACTCCATGCTGAGGGGAAGGTTGGTAGAAGCAACCGTCGCTGAGAGCGCGCTGATGGCTCGGGTGCATCGAGGGTGTCCGCAGGGCGGGGTGTTATCTCCGCTCCTGTGAAACCTGGTGGCGGACGGCCTACTCAGGGCGCTCACGGATGGGGGACACTGTGTACTCGGATATGCTAATGATATAGTCATCATCACCCGAGGCAAATTTAACTCAACGGTTAGAGAGCAGATGCAAAATGCTCTGAACCGGACTACAAGATGGGTAGATCAGGAGGGTTTAAATATTAGTCCCAACAAATCTAACATCGTAGCTTTTACTCGAAGGCACAAGGATCTAGAACCACTCAGCCTGAGAGGACAAAACATACTGATCTCGAACGAGGTAAAGTATCTAGGGGTAACATTGGATTCGAGACTTACCTAGAACCGACATCTGGAAAATATCACCAAAAAAGCGGTGGCATCACTAACGATTACCAGACGCTTACACGGGAAACAATGGGGATTAAGACCAGATATTGATGTATTGGATATACAAAATGGAGGTGAAACCTATCCTAACATACGCCTCTCTGGTGTGGTGGCCTAAGACAAAACAGAAAAGCGCGATTTCACAACTTGGCAAGATACAAAGACTTGCCTGTCTAGGAATGAGGGGGGAATGCGGACCACTCCAACTGCGGCCATGGAGACCCTCCTGGACCTCCCGCCCCTACACTTTGTGATAAGGGGGCAGGCCATAGACTGCAGCGTTACTAGAAAGACGGGACACTTGACACTCGCTGATCTTGTGGGGGGGGGGGGGGGAGATGTTTTAAACATGAAAACGGACCACATGCAAAAGCGATACTGTTTTAATAGATCATTCGAGGTGGTGAACTTTCCAAGTAGAACCGAATGGGAAAATGGCCCAACAGCTACCAGTAGGCAGGACCAAATCTGGTTCACAGACGGGTCAAAAACTGCAGCTGGTACTGGATCAGGAGTCTATTCTGCTAGTCAAAGTCAGAGCAAATACTATGCACTGGGTATGTATGCTTCTGTTTTCCAAGCAGAGGTATACGCCATACTCCAGTGCGCCATAGAGAATAATAGGAAGGCCACAAACAATCGGCGGATCCTAATATTGTCGGACAGTCAAGCGGCACTAAGAGCACTAATGAGTCAAGAAGTACCATCAAGACTGGTGTGGGAATGTCTTGAAGAACTACAAACCCTGGCAGACCGGAATACGGTAAGACTAATCTGGGTGCCAGGACACAGAGGGATCGAAGGCAATGAAAAAGCTGATGAACTCGCCAGGAGAGGATCAGAAACAAAACTAATCGGCCCAGAACCTGCTCTGGGAATACCAAAAAGTATGACCCGGAGCCACATCAAAGTCTGGGTTCGAAAAGAACATCATCGACGTCACTGGATAGAAATCCCCAGGCAAAACCATGAAAAGGAATTTATTGGCCTACCATGTAAAAAAAGAACCGAAAAACTGCTATTCATGAGCAGAGATCGATTGCGAATCATAACAGGTGTTTTGACCGGCCATGCACCCCTAAAGGTACACCTGAATAGGATGGGTCTGTATATCGGAGACCTTAACTGCAGGCTATGCAATAAGGAACCGGAAACAGCCAGACACATCCTGATCAACTGCGAGGCACTGGACCGCAGGAGATTTAGCATCTTTTGGCAACCAAATATAGACCCAGAGATACTAATTAAAAACTCAGTAAAATACCTGTACGGCCTCGTACAGGACACAAAAATACTGCTGTGGCTATCATAAAACCACACAGGCTCAGCACAATAAGCCTGTACAGGCTGCAGTGCTATATGGAGACGTATGTCGGACAGGCCTAGGAAAAAAAAAGAAGTCGGCGTAAACCGCAACTTTCTACCTTTTTTCCCCAGAGATATTAATGAAACTAATTTTATTCCGGAAAATATCCCCGGAACACGTAAAGATAGAGCTTCCAGGTGACTCTTTTTGTAAAAATGACCAAAAAAATACTGGAGATTATTTTCAAATCAGTAATGTCGTTTTACATATCTTATTTTAGCAGCATAACTAATAATTTTGCTGCGATTATGATAAAGTTTATACCTTAATATGGCAACCTGTAGAAGAGAATAATAATTCGTAATTTAAAAAAGTACAGCAGAATGGAATGATGATAAGAAACCTCGTGCATACCAAGAAGATGATACCCATGAAATAACAAAAGGCTTACTTTTACCAACGTACCGAATGTTTTGTTTCTTTTTTTTTCAAACGTTCCGTAGAGTTAAATGTCACTGTGTACAGAACTGTTTCAGACAGCGTATCTCCGAAGATGACACGTTTCCCAGTCGATGGTACGTACATAGCAGTGAGTGAGGAACGTGGTTTCGAGCTACGATGCATATAAGCACCGCAAAGCAACCAAAAGGAGGTGTTTACTCAAGAAATCATACAAACTTCCGCAGTTCTGGCTCATAACAAGTGCTGTGATATTCATAACTAACGCGCTGCAGCGATATTACATTGGTATCGCCTAAAAATGCACTATTCGCGATTGTTATTGGCCTACAAGTAGAATCTTCAACTAGCTTAAAGGAGGTCTTGGTCGAGACGTCTAAACGATCTCGTATGCCATCACCCATTAATTAACTACTACCTGTGTTTAATGCAGAAAACACTATTGTAATTAAACCTTAATTACAATAGTGTTTTCTGCATTAAACACAGGTAGTAGTTAATTAATGGGTGATGGCATACGAGATCGTTTAGACGTCTCGACCAAGGGCTCCTTGTAGGGTATCCTAGAAATGGGCTACGGTGCATTCCTGGTATAGGCTTCAAGTGCGTCAAGACCGACGTCCGTGAGCGAAAAGCCACATGCTGCCAGAGCTGCCCCTGCTAGCTAACTGAAGACATCGGATCTAGACTAGGCAAGTCGAAAAACCCCCAAGTCACGGTGTAGCATACGTGCCAAGGACTGAATGGCATCAGGGTTATGATGTCTCGAACGTGCCTTCAGGAAACCAGGCAGCATCCTGTCGTATTCTTATGCCCCTCCACTGCAATGCAGGGCTCTACTGTGGTTGACTCCTTTCCCTAGCTACTCGTGGGAACTGTATGGCAGAACAAAACCTAGAGAATTCACCCATCAGGGAGGGTCAAGATCCTGAACCAATGGAGGCTGAGGATGGATAGACCAACGGTCCCAACAACCACAACGGGAGAGGCTAGAAATAAACCAACCAATCCTGAAACCAGTAGCCTTTCTTCTGGGGGAAACAAGCCTGTTAGGTTTGACCACCACAGAGGAAGAGAGAAGCGAGACCGAAGGGGAGCCGGCCGCTCTTGAGAATCCTATTCTCAGGAGGTGACTACCGATGTCAGACGATTCCTTCAAGAGGGCCCACAGCCTTGAAAAAGGCTCTTGAAGGAAAAAAAGGGGACAAGGAAGACCTGAACCCGGGAAGTAGACAGAGACAACTGCCCACTATTCGGGAGCAGGAAGACCGCCCCTCCACCAGCAGATCACGGGGCGGAAAACGCACACGGTCTGATGACAGCACACCTGAACAGCAGGCAAAGAAGCACATGACAGGACAAAACAACCACCCCTGGCGTCTCCTATGGGGCGGCCGGCACTGCGGGGTATTAGAGTTGGAATAGTCCACACTGATTCTCCGGCTGACTCATTGGATAACAGTCAAACTAGGCTGATACAGAACGCCATAATGACGTCTGTAGACAAGCTTACGGAAGACGGACCTCAAGTCCGCTTCCTGGGATGTGCAGCTAGGCCCGGCTGGCTGCAAGTGACTTGCGCTGACGACGCGAGCATGGCATGGCTTAAGAACGTAGTAGTCGTCCTAAAGCCGTGGGAAGGTGCTCAACTAAAAGCTGTCAGCATCGGAAGTGGTTCTTACAAGACTGCGGAATATGAACCGCAGTCTAAATACCCGGGAGTGGGTAATTCTACACCGGAAAGAGTCAGGTCCAGGACAAACCTGGACATTCGCCATTGATGACGAATCAATGGCGACTTTCAAGGGGATGGACTTCAGACCCTTCTTTGGCTTTGGACAGGTGCAATTCCGTCCTAAGCCACAGGAATAGGAGGCTGGCACTTCCACCGAAGCCCCTCAGGGGGAAGCTGAAGGTAGGGTTGATCCTGCCTTCACGGGAGCTTCCAAACCTGAGACCGGGTTGGTGGAAGCAACAGTTTCAACATCGGCTGGCAGAGGGGGAGCCAAATCCCTCTCAAAAAATATCGCACCTCGACTAGGCCCCCTGAAAGGGAAAGGAAAATCTTTCCGTGGCAAGGGGACCAAAAGGTCAAGAAACCGAGGAGGTAGGGCCCCCTTGGACAAGCAGACTCAAAACTTTTAATTAAGGGCAGGTAGATATCGCCCTACTCCAGAAGCCCTGACTAGCAACCACAGGCTACATACGAGGCCTAGTTAATACATCAGGTAAGATAATTTGCTCTGAAAACAGACCCAGAGCATGTATTTTAATCAAAAATAACATGAAATTTGGACAGGGCACAACAGATATAATCGTATGCTCTGCCTACTTTCCTAGGGACGCTGAAGCAAACCAACCTCCTCCAATTGAAGTGCGGAACTTGATCGCCTACAGTCGGAGGAAGAACGCCGATCTATTAGTTGGATGTGCAATGCGCACCATACAGTGTGGGGCAGCACGGACACCAACAGAGAGGTGAGTCATTATACAATTATTTACTAGGGGATGGCCTGGTTGTTAATAACAGGGGCTCTGAACCAACCTTTGTAACTGCCAATAGGAAGGAGGTATTAGATCTAACGATCAGTGATAATCTCTTATCCACAACCACAAGAATCTCAGATTGAATAGTGTCATCAGAGCCCTCGTGCTCTGATCATATTCTCTTCAATCTGAAAACAGGTGAAAGACCCATCTTTGAATACGGGGACCCTAAGTGCACTGATTGGGCTGGTTTTAGTCTTACCCTTCAGGAGCAGATGCGGAGCTCTATCGCAAAGATATCAAATCGTGATGAGATTGAGCTGGCCTCGGAGCAACTGAGGACAGCCATAAATACGGCTTATCATGAAAACTGTCCACTCAATAAACGGTTCCTAACGCCTACGTGACTAATAACAATGCGTTGCGTATGTTTATGTTTACTGTTCAAACTGCTAGTTTTGAAAATGTCGTCGTCCGAGGTGGATTTTCCTGTTGAAATTATTTCTAAAAACGTAACAAGGGACTAAAAGAAGTTATTTATAAAAATTAAGTGATTAAAAGTGCACAAGTGAAGGGCAAGGAATATCTGAATTACAGAGGCGCCAAGGTAAATGATCGGACAACGGGTGAACCATGCCGGTAAGATAAATTATTTTGTTTCTGTTGATCAAAATATCACTTAAGTACGTTTTTACTTTTAGGTGTAGGGCACGCTGTTTTCTGATAATTCCGGATGGTGATCGGCAAGAGATGTTTGATAAATTTTATGTTTTAGAGACCAAAAATGAACAAGATGCATATTTGCTTTAATTAAGTGTTCGGAAAATTCACCTAAAACGACCCTCTAGTAGATAAGAAATAGTGCAAAGCCCAAAAGCAGATCATATAAATACTATGTATCCTATAGTTCGGGAAAGTATAGTGTGTGTAAAACGGCTTTTGCTAGTATCCATGGGGTTGTGCGGCGCTTGGCTATTGAGAAAATCACCTAACGATTGAAGAGGAAAAAATACCCCATAGGAAATGCAAAACCTGGAAGGGAGGTCAGGCAAGTCGAGGAACATATTCGTTCATTTCCCGTAAAAAACTGATATTGTGGTAGTCATGACTATCACTACCTTAGTGAAAAATTGGATATTAACATATTAAGAAGATGCATGAATTATTTCGCACAAAAAATCTCGAATCATGTATAAAGTACAGCTTTTACCGCAAGATATTCAAGGAACGTTTTAGCTTGTCTTTCGGTCGACCACAGGTTAATACCTGCTACTCCTGTGAGGAACTTTCAAGCAAAATTAAGTCTAAGGCTAAACGTGTAGCTGCGGCGGAAAAAATTGTCCACCAAAGAAAAGCCAAAAAACTCTATACCAAGATAAAGTCGATTCAAGAGTTATGCCAAACAGATGCCTCGGTAGGAGCAATTTGTGTTGACTACATGCAAAATCTCACCCTCCCTGTTATTCCGGTTCAAGACACATTTTACCTGCATCAACTAAGTATCAATGTTTTTAATACCCACAACCTTAAAACTGGAAAAACCATGTTTTATGTATACCACGAAGGTATGGGCAAAAAAGGACCAAATGAGGTTTGCTCCTTTATTATGGATTTTATAAACAGGGAAATTCCACCAGATATTGAACATTTCCACATTTTTCTGAGGATGCGCTGGTGGGAATAAGAACCATTTAGTTATCAGAATGTGCTTAGTCCTTGTAGACCTCGGACGATTTCAAAGTGTGAACCAGTATTTCCCCATAAGGGGACATTCGTACATACCACGTGACAGGGATTTTGCCATGATATCGAAGATTATGTTTCGTTGATTGTGTGTTCAAACACCAAAAACAAATTTTCGGTATTCCTAGTGGATGAAGAGAATACGTTGATCAAATATATTATATATAATTAATATGATGACCATGCCCGACACTCAAGCCTTTTGCTATTTAGTTTTAGAATCACTTTTTCTAAGCATATGCCAAACAGCTTGCGGGAGAAAATGCAGACAATTTTCATACAATTTTCTTGCAACTTTCCGACGCAAGCCTTCGTTCCGGTCACATCCGATAGTCATGCCAATTTTATTGTAATGTCTAACACATCAATAACATTCTATACTTGCATGAGAAAATAACCGAAAAATCGAAAATAATGTCCGTTAAATTTTTCGACCCCAAAATCTACTTATCCATTCGCGCCACTCAAGCCAATACCTCTTTCGGTCTAGTGACGATGTAAGTTTTCATACTTTCGATGGGCTTGTGTGGAAAAATCTGTCAAAATCTTGATTTTTCCTTACATAATTACGCCCTTATTTCAACTTAAGCAAGCCACCTGCAATACTCAAGTCTTTGGTTTTCCGAAGCCAGGTTCTATTAGTTAATAATTTAGTGAACACGGCTTGCGTGAAAATATGGGCAACAGACTCATTTTATTTCTGTTCTGGACAAGCGAATTCTCCATATGTTATCCCCAGGGGCCACTCGTAAATTTCCCTCCATTTTACTCAACATCGATGTGCTTTTCAACCCTATTGAAGGCTTGTATGCGAAAATGGGGCACCTAAATCTGTCACTATCTGACGGTCTATTGTGCTTGGAGGACGAAGAAACAACGGAGCATGTTGTATGCCATTGTCCAGCAATGGAAAGAACCAGACAAACAGTCTTTGGAAATTCTCAAATCACACTTGCAGATTTGAAAACTATCCACCCCAGAAAGCTGTTCGATTTCATGAAAAGGATCGAGCCTCTGGCATAGTGGAAACCACATGTGAGCCACAATAGACCAAGGGTCGCAGTGGAAGGTCCTATTTGGGCCCACTCACGTGTGTAAATACAATACAATAATTAAAAAAAGAACGTCAAGAAAAAAGGTAAATCTAGTAACAGTGCGAATACCATAGGAATTTACAGGGTTATTCATTATATTTTGACACCCACCTGCAGCCGTAATTACAGGTAATACAAAAAAAACTTAAATTCAAAAGTTGTATGGTTTTTAATATATCATCTTTTAGAAATGTCAAAAGAAAAAAATTGCCTGTCAAATGTCAAAAACCGCATAACCTTAATTTTTTTAAATGGAACACTCTGTATATTATTACATATTTGGATTGTGCGAAAAAGTCTAGACATATTTCATGAATAATGTCCTATACCTATCTCTAACGGTTTTTGAAATATTGACAGTTGAAAATCGACCATTTACCAAGCTTGACAGTTTGTAAAATCTAAACGGCTAAAGATAGAACAAAACGGTTTGCACTTTCCTATATTGGTTTTTCACAAGCTATTGTATGATACTAACTTTTTATTTAACCAGAGGTTAAATTTATCCGGAATTTTTTAACCGCTGGTTAAATCTAAAGTTAGTGTCATACGATAGCTAATGAAAAACCAATATAGAAAAGCGCAAACCGTTTTGTTCTACCTTTGGCCGTTTAGATTTTACAAGCTGTCAAACTTGGTAAATGGTCGATTTTCAACTGTCAATATTTCAAAAACCGTTAGAGATAGGTATAGGACATTATTCACGAAATAAGTCTAGACTTTGTCGCATAATCCAAATATGTAATAATAAACAGGGTGTTCCATTTAAAAAAAATTAGGTTATGCGATTTTTTGACATTTGACAGGCAACTATTTTCTTTTGACATTTCTAAAAGATAATATATAAAAAACCACACCACTTTTGATTTAAAGTTTTTTTTGTATTACCTGTAATTACGGCTGCAGGTGGGTGTCAAAATATAATGAATAACCCTGTACATAAACATCTCTAATCACATCACTTTAAATTTGGATTCAATGGAATACGCCGTTTTCATGAATTTAGAACACTAAGACTAGTTAAGAGAAAAATAATTTGATCTAATACCTGCATAGACATTTCAATTTGAACTCCCGACGTAACTGCTTTGGCAAGAGAATTCCGGCGATAATTGTTGGGGTCAATTGAGGGTTTTCTTCGACTCAAATGTCTTTCTACCCATTTTAACATAGTAAGTACTGAGTCTGTTGAAGGTAAACGTCTTTCGGCGGACGTCTTGATGATGTGTGACGATGTGACTCTGAAGGTAGCCGCCATACCTTTCAAGGCCTGAAAAGAAATAATATTTAGCAATGATTTGTATTAATGATTATTAAATGATCTAGTAGCGGATATTGAGATCAATTAGTTCAGATTATCAATTGTTTTTTTTTCATTAAACAATTTAAAGAAAAAGTTACCAGTCAGTAGGTGTTAAAATGTATTACTTCAATTTCAAAGAATATTATCTTACAGCTAGTAAAATGAGTAATGCACAAAAAAAATATTTTTGAACAAGATTTAAAATGTCTTATAATTTTGCGATTTGGCATGATTGTTTACCGTCGGCCAACTGCTTTGGACGAATATTTCCCTCATGTAAAAAAAATCCCATTAGAAGAGTGCAATTCTCAGAAAATTACAGCGATAATTGCACTGTAGAAACCGAAAGAGCACGGCGATAATTGCATCGTACGTATCTATGGTAATTCCATTGTAAACTTACGATGACAGCGACAATTTATAAATAACGTCAGTCAAGTGAATATATATTATTAAAAATGTCTCGTTTCGGATTAAAAAAATCGTATTTTTGCGTCTCTGTACTTTGTTTACCGTTACATATACGTTTTTGTATCAAAAAAAGAATAAAAATGTATTTTTTAAACCATGTCCTTATTGGAAATATTCCCCCGATTTACACTCGTGCATCAAAATAACCAGATAATTTTGCATTCAAGCGTGTTGTCTTAGAAAAACTGCATTCGGTCATTTTCATATTTTCGAAAAAGTGTCGGGCTCTTTCTCATAAATATGAAAATGAACTCATGCAGTTTTTAGACAACACACTGTCATGCAACATTATCGGTAATTTTGATGCACTTGTGCAATTACTTCCGATAATTAATGAAAGAAAAATCCAGCGGACAATTATCTGCCGAAGTTTCGCGTGGTTATAAATTGGCCAAAAATTCATTTGTTATTATAAAAAAAACGATTATTATGGTATGATCGTTTACTGTCGGGCGTTCATGGGGATCGTCTATTTATGTTATGTGGTAACGAAAAATATCAAAGGCCGACGGTTTTCACAGTTAGAAAAAATTTTAGTGGTAAATTCAAAGTGCAATTTTTTTATGGATATGTTATTAAATTTCGATGAAATATGGATGATTATATCACTGGGCGACGTTTTTCACGGTTGTAAACATTCGGCCGACGCAATTTACAGTTCAAAGAAACGCATACAATTTGGACTGTTTGTTTACCGTCGGCCATCAGTTTCATTCAATTGATAATGTTGCAAAACGACGATGTGCACGTGGGCCGACGAATCGGACGGTTAACACACCTTATATAAAAATTAAACAAGTGTAAAGAAATATTAATGATTCGGGATGAGTGCTTACCATCGGCCATCAGTTTCATTGGATTGATATGTTGCAAGTTGTAAAACGAAGATATTAACGTGAACCGACGAATCGGATCGTTAAAACACCTTGTAAACAAATTAAAAAGATGTAAAAAAATACAAACAATTTTAACTGATTGTTTGCCGTCGGCCATCAGTTTCAGTAAACTGATAATATTGCAAAACGACGATATCTACGTGGGCCGACGAATCGGGAGTAATATTTTATAAATAATTAAAATGTTATCAAAGAATTGAATATGATAATTTAAGATTGTACAACATATAAGTAACTAATTTGGAAATATTAATATATAATATTGTAACAGTAATTAAATAGTGCTTTGAAAATTATATTCAAAACGCCTGCTCCGGAAGTAGACGTTTTCAACGTTAAATTTTTTACACAAAGTAGGTAACATTATATCCATATGTAATTTGACGACAAATTTTCACATTATAACAGAGACAAACCACGAATGTCTCTGATTATAGCAAATCATAACCCACAATGGCTGGCGTCAAAATTCCTGCATGTAGTCAATAACACTACGTAAACAATACAATAACCTCATAACATACTGTCAGTAATATTGATAATATATTAACAAATAATCAAAGCTTTCTTCAAAATTCCTGTAATTAAACTTTGTGAAAAATGCAACATATGGCAATACATGAGTTTAACCCTCCAATTCCCACGCCTGCCTTGAGGCGAATCCTAACAATTCAACGTTCTAATAACGAATCTATATTTTATTGAAGCAATGACCATGCGGGCCTGTAGGCAGCCATTATGCGCAATCGTAAGAAGCATCGTTTAAACGAAACGGACCATAATTTTGGTAATAGTGTAATAGTGCTTAGTCGCCTACGATAGGCTATTGTTTACTATGCATAACTAGTGCTGTATCTTCAAAATTCGAAATAAAATAGTTTTAGTGCTCGAAACACAACAAAAAAAAATACTGGTAAGTACGTGATTTATTTATTTAGTTAGTAAATTATATGGATACGTAATTTCATAGAAAGTATTTGGTATTTTGATTATGTTACGGTGCCAGTCTAGAGGCGGACCTAGGCAGTTATTAATTTTTGAGTATAGAATGGAACTAATATTTTGTATTCTTCTTTACATACCTGAATTGGAATTGAAGATTTTGTGTCTTTTCAGGTATGGATCGTGGTAAACATGATTTGTCAGTGCTTAATTCCGATGATGCTTATCACCTCTTAGACTCAATTGCAGACTGATGTTGAGGACAACTTTTCTGATGACAGTATTGAAGATCCCGACTATATTCCAGTCAGCAGAAATTCCAGTGTCAAAACCTCATTAGATATTTTCGACGAAGAAGCCATAGAAGACTGTATTGGTATGAACGAATCTGAGATAGAACACATGATCGATCTTAATAAATATGACAATTCAGGGGGAACGCGTCGAGCCTGTCGCTTCGCTTAGTCAAAATGTTTCAGTTCAGAGTGAGGACGAACCTATCGCCGGGCAATCTAAAAAGCCGAGAATTGAAGAAGTTACCACTTCATTCCTTCAATCTCCTCTCGATATAGATCCGAAAGGGACAAGTTTCAAAAATATCTTATGGAGCAAAAAACATCTGCAACTTCATGAGAAGCAAATACAATTTCAAGATACGGAGAAATTGCCAGACCATTTTCATGATCTAAAGACGCCATTTCAGTGTTTCAAATATTTTGTGGATGAAGATTTCTACGAATACATTACAAACGAAACTAATCCTTACGCATGTCAAGGAAATATTTCCACCAAATTCATAATGTCTGCAAGAGAGATACAGATATACATTGGAATTCTCTTTTATATGTCTATTTATAAATACACGAATGTTGCGTTTGAACCAATTAGGCAAGCTATTACAAGGAACATATTTGAGGAAATACGTCTCTACTTGCACTTCAATGACAACACCGCGGTGCTACCAAAAGATAATCCACAATTTGACCCAGTATTCAAGGTACGGCCAATTATAGACCATTTCAACATTCGTCTCAAGTCTGTTCCAATGCGTCAGCGTCTTTGTCTAGATGAACAGATGTGATCTACTAAAATGTTACCACAGTTTCGACAATACATGCCTGTATGAAGTTATTTGTTTTATGCGATTCTTTTGGTTATTCATATGGCTTTGAATCGTACTCTGGTGCATGCATGCAGCAATGTAATGCCAAATGGAGCTCCAGATTTGGGTGCAGCAGCAAATGTGGTTTCTAGATTATCGGTGGTAATTCCCAAGCACCAGAATCATAACCTTTATTTTGACAACTATTAGGTTGATGCATAAGTCCGTAGCGTTTTCGGTTCCTCGGGGCACGAGTGCCTTGGAATGAAACGTATATGTTATTTGTGAATGTCATTTTAGTGTTACAGTTTTGTGCTCTTAAAAACGCCATAAATTGTTTGATTTTTAAGAAACGTAGTTTTAATTATCAGTTATAGAAAATTGAGTACCAGGTAGGAAAAAATTAACATTTCCGACATATCCCCTTGTTTGAGTTTAACCGTGAATCAAAAGCGTCGGAGACCGTTAGAACCATTTGCGCTGTGTACGGGGAGACCGCTATCGGGGAAAGTACGACACGAAAATGCTTTGCTCATTTCGGAGGTGGTATTTTTGACATGAATGAATCTCCATGTTCAGGGAGCCCATCGATTTTAATGAAGCTCCTTTAAACGCTTTAATTCATGACGATCCCCGCCAGTCAACTAAGGAATTAGCTGATTTGATGAATTGTGACCAAGCAACGATCGTACGACATCTGAATTCTATGGGAAAAGTGCAAAAACTTGGTGTATGGGTACCGTAGGCGTTGAGCGACAACGGCAAAAATCACAGAGTAAACATCTGTGCTTCTTGGCTTGAACCAACTGCATAACGCTTACCCGCATACTGCTAACATTACGAAGGTGGCTATCCAAGAACTGGGTTGGAAAGTTGTTCCACATTCACCTTATTCTCCTGAAATTTATCCAATAGATTTTCGCCTTTCCGGTCTTTATCTAACAACCTGCGAGGTAACTCCTTTGATAACGAAGCTGATCTTCAGAATTGGCAAGATGAATTTTTCAACTCTAAACCACCCAATTTTTTCAGGCGTGGAATAGAAAAACTGCCAGAACGTTGGTAAACAGTTGTAAACAATGTAGGAGAATACCCTGTTGAGTAGTTTTTGGGTATTGTTTACCTAAATTCAATAAATTAAGATTTAAAAAAAACGCTACGGACTAATGCATCAACCTAATATTATACCACATTGTCACTTATGGCGTATCTTTACAGTAAAGAAATATATTCATTGGGTACGTTGCGTCTAAATCGTATAGCAAGGATAAAGATATCGCAAAAGAACCACGGGGATATTCGACAGAATTTGTGGGTTCAATTCACGGTGTAGATTTATCGACCACTATTTGGAAGAATAACAAAAGCGTACGTCTAGCTTCAACTTACGTAGGTGTCCTTCCATTCAAGGCTGATAAAATATCTCTCAGGGATAATACATCAAAGAAGGCACTACGTTACGATCGTATTCAGAAAAAAAGGATTGAAGTTGATTGTCCAACCATAATTCTAGAATCTAATGCATATATGTGAGGCGTCGACTTGATGGATAGTCTTTTGTGAAGATATCATGTATTGGATTTGGCCACGATAAATGCTTATTTGTTGCACAAACGAATAAATGGTAATTCAAAACAGTCAAATGTAAAACTACCTGCATTTCGAAGAGATGTGGCAGCGATGCTGTGCAAGTTTGAAATAACTAATTCTAAAAAGAAATTAGTTGGCAGACCCCGATTGGAAGATGGAGGTGAACTCACCAAAAGAATGACGAAAAAAGCATATATGCCCTTGGAAGATGTGAGATTTGACGGCTATGGCCATTTTCCTGAGTGGCTCGATCGATCTGGGAAACGTCAATGTAAGCTACCAGGCTGCAAATCAATATATTATGTTGCAGCCTTGCAGCCAGTCACAATGAGGACGCGTGTCGCTCGGCCTGATGCAGTTTTTACATTCCATTGATGGTAAGGGTACCTAGTGCAACTGTTCAAAAATTTCTGAATCTTTGAAAACTCCCTATCGCCCGATTCGTCGGCCCACGTAGATATCGTCGTGTTGCAATATTATCCGTTTACTGAAACTAATTGACGACAGTAAACGATCAGCCCGAATTGTTAATATTTTTTTAAAAATTTTTAATTTTTGTTCGTCGGTTCACGTTCACATCATCACTTTACAACATTATCAATCGAATGATGCTGATGGCCGACGGTAAACAATCAGTCCGAATTGTTCATATTTTTTTTACTATTTAATTTGTTCAAAATATTTTATAACCGCCTGAATCGTCGGCCATTGTTGTAAGCAACAATATTTCCTCTAAATTGAAGTAACTGTCAATATTTTACACGGTAAACAATCATGCCATACTCATAAAAAAATTGCACTTTGATTTCATCACTAAAAATTTTTCTAACTGTGAAAACCGTCGGCCTTTGATATTTTTCGCTACCACATAACATAAATAGACGATCTGCATGAACGCCCGACAGTAAACGATCATACCATAATAGTCGTTTTTTTTTTGCAATAACAAATGAATTTTTGGCCAATTTATAACCACGCGAAACGTCGCGCGGCAGATAATTGTCCACTGGATTTTTCTTTTATTAACTATCGTCTAAAGCAGTTGGCCGACGGTAAACAATCATGCCAAATCGCAACATTTTAATACACTTTCGCATCAACATTCAGAATGTTTCTGCATGAAAGAGAGCTCCAATTTTGACATCACGCATTAATACTCGATCAATGAAAGTCAAAAATTCGTATGACCGACGGTAAACGATCATGCCGAAAAATCTGTCATGAGCCGTTAGTCTATTACTTGTCCATTCTCGGTACACAATATGCTATTTGAAATTATAGCTTACCAGCATGGCATCTTCATCGGTAGCATCATCACCAACATAGATAATTCTTATCCTTTCGCTCCAATCGACTCCAAATGCTGTTCTTAAAATATATATAGAAGCTCTGCCTTTATTCCATTGTACTGGAGGTTTTGCTTCTATAGCACAATGAGCTTTGCCAACCGTAAAACCGGCATCTTCAATCATTTTTCTTGCTTGCGATTCGAGGTCCGCTCTAGAAAAGATATGAACATATACATAATTTGCTCTTATGTCCTAATAGAAATATACTGTTGTAAGAAATGAAATATTGAAGAATAGTTTGAAAGTAGCTATGGTACGGTATCTCGCCAAAAAATGAGTAGGTATTTACGCTTATATAAATATGGTTCTCATTTTTTAAACAGCACATACCTCAAATGATGTGGAGTCTCCCTATAGTGGAAAGTGAGCAAAGCTCCTTTGTTCTCGACCCACGCTCCATCTCTACAAACTGTTTCCTGCAACAGCCTCATCAACTCGCCTACTTTAGCGTGAAACTCGGTTGGCATAGGATGAACAAATTTGGTGCCATCCGGATGCAAAATTTCAAGACCATGGTTTCCGGCGTATGTGATGCCTTCAATACCCACCTAAAAGAACAATTTTAGAAATAAACTTTAAACTTAATGTTTTCATAAACATATATAAATAAGTCGACACTATAGTGTTGATTCAGATTATTTATATTCTAAGCTTGAAAACTATTTGCGGAATGGAATTCTTACTTACCATTGCTTTTACGTTGTCTACGTTCCTACCACTAACAATAGCAATATAAACATCCGAAAGATTTGATAACCTTTCTAAGACTTTCTTTGTTTCAGCTGGAATAATCGCCAAATCTGGATGAGGTGCGATTGGTGCTAATGTACCATCGTAGTCGAGTAGTAGTGCCAATTTAAGTGTATTGCCGATATATCTGAAAAGAGGAAGTCTTTCAGAATACGCAATTCTATTGGATAAGTACATAGAAGAAATCGGGAGCATGTCTT
>JAEQML010068687.1:0-18083 GCA_016904865.1 Pissodes strobi | reverse complement strand
ATGTCTTTGCATTTTTTAATAATAAAAAATTATTTAGATTGTATCTTCATTCTTTAACCAGTCCCTTCTTGGGTTTGTAATTCTTATTAGGTTTGTTCTAGCAGCGATTTCAAACGGTTCCAAACCGTACGGAGTTTGCGCATAGCCATATAAGCGACGCTTATATCGTTATGCGCAAACTCCGGACGGTTTGAAACCGTTTGAAATCGCTGCTAGAACAGACCTAATATTACGGAGTTCGGACTGTAGCCGTTCCCGTTTTTAATTGACATTCATCGACGTTTGACAGTTCATTGAACTTTAACCATTCCTTCATTTCACTTTCACTTGGACGCTTCGATTTTTAATTCGATTTTAATCGTTGTTTGTATTTACTGTTTTATATTTTTAATGATGTATTTTATCATCTAATGGATGGTTTTAGTTGATGAAACGTTTATTGTTCGAGCGATATTTGTATCTATGTAAAGTTCTCTTGTCGATCGGTATACGTTCATGTCTACTTTAAATTTTAAATTCGTGATGCTGCTGCTGCTGCAACTGTTTTTTACTCGCTCTTTGGAGATTAAATGCTAATTTCTGGTAAGTTTGTTACAGAGATTAGTCTTATAAATTGTCTTGTAATGGATGTTTCTCATATTTTACAGTTTTATCCTGAAGATGTCTATAATCATAGACGAAAGCTAGAACTTGGAATAAAGAGCATTACAAAAAAACACAATAATTGGGGTATCCCATCGTTATTCTTCCAGACTATATATATATATATATATATATATATATACAGAGAAACTTCTGTTAACGGACACCCCTGCACAACGAAAACCTTTACTGAGCGGACAATTTTCAAATCACCGAACATTCCATATGTTAATACATCGTTAAAACACCCCTTAATAACGGACCCTCCAAACAAATAGATATTATATTATTGGTTTCAATTTGTTTTCTTATGTAGAATCACCCCTAAAATTATTCGAACAATGCTGGAATTTAGTAACAACTCTACACAACGGAGGCCTCTTCACACCGGACAATTATTTTTTCCCGTCCATGTCCATTAATATTCTAAAATTGTTAGGATATGAAAGGAGTTAATTAAAATTGTAGTAAGAATGATGGTTCTTTAATTTGTATTGAGCAGAATGAAAGGGAAATGATACGAGTTCTTTCACTTACTTGTCAATGGAAAAAGAACATTTCCACAAAGAGAAACAAACAACACCAATTGATAATGGTCAAATCAAAATTTCACGAATTGCACGTTACATTTTAAGAAAGGGTTCACATGATTTTATTTAAAATAAAAGCGAGGGATAAAACACGTTTTTGTATGGAACCACCCTTGTGTCGCTGTTGACAATCGAGGAACGTTTTTGGAAATCCTAACAGTGGGGAATTTAGGTGCGACCTCCTTCCCAATGCAATTGTTCAAAAATCATATGTCGACTTGAGCGGTGGCTTTCTTCAAAGAAAGTATTCTGTATCCTTCAACGAAATCTGTCATACTGTAGTTGAAATTAAATAAAGCGTAAAGGCTGTGGCATGTAAGATACATACTAAATGAAACTCCCTTTGTATCCCATGCAAAGCTTTTAATCCAAAAAGGATTTCTAAAATAGCGTAACAGAGCGCTTTCGGTCTAAGCCATCATCAGTGTTACCTGGAAGGTGTTTAAAAGAACCACCCATTAGTGGGAAATCATTGACTGCTGTAGATTTTTTAATAAAGAAGATGATAAATTAACTTTGTTGTATTAATATTCCAGCATATTAATATTAATATAACAATGTCAATTTATCATCTTCTTTACAAACATTATACGGCAGTCAATGACTTTCCACTAATGGGTGGTTCTTTTACTTACTTTCCAATTAACACTTATGATGGCTTAGACCGAAAGCCCTCTGTTACGCTATTTTAGAAATCCTTTTTGGATCAAAAGCTTTGCATGGAATAAAAAGGGTGTTTCATTTAGTATGTATCTTACATGCACACAGCCCTTACGCTTTATTTAATTTCAACTGTAGTATGGCAAATTTGGCTGAAGGATACAGAACATGGTTTTTGAACAATAATTATATTAGGGAGGAGGTCACACCTAAGTTCGCCACTGTTAGGAAGTTAGGATCTCCAAAAATGTTCCTCGATTGTCAACAGCGACACGAGTGTCGTTCCACCAAAGAACGTTTTTATTTTAACACGTAAAGTGCCACCATGGGATTGGAATTTTCCAAGTCCTTATGGGCAATGCTTGATATGTCAAGAAACCATTTGAAATGGTTCACACAAATCCACATTAACTTCTAAAATATAATAACTAGCACAAAAACCTCAAAAATTGGGAAAAAAGATTGGTGGACCACTTTGGTCCACCACGACTATTAGCCTCAGAAAAATCTTTAACAGCCGTGATGGGCTAGCCACACCCACCACGATATGGGCGAGAAGTCAAAAGAATCTCATACTCTAGAAGAAACAGGAAAAAAACAAATTTGTCCAACTGTTATCGTGAAAATGTCACCCAGTTAGGAAGAAAAATTGCAAAAATTAGACAAAAAGGATCGAATTTGGGTGCATCAAGTGCTCAAAATTCTGGTGTCTTGACTGTTTCTTCGATTTGTATTATGCAGTATTAAAATAATATTTTTTTTTTGTTTATTATTTTCTATTTTTCAAATAAATAAAATAGTTCAAAATACCGTTTCATCATTTAAACTCGATGGCTGTATAGTGTTAGCCGTGGTGGATTACATAAATGCACCAGACACTGGCCAACTACTGGAAAACATTGAAAATCCAGTTTTAAAATCATACTTATACATTTCGTATTGAATCGGTGGATCAACGTGATCCACGACGGCCAAAATGTAAATAATGTCTGGTGCCTCACATTAATCCACCAAGGCCGTTTCAACAAATTAGGCTTAGCTGAAATGGTGGATGAGTTAAGTTCACTACGGCCCTTTACGTGTTAAATAAAATTATGTGAACCCTTTTTTAAAATGTAGCATGCAATTTGTGAAATTTTGATGTGACCATTGTCGATTGGTGTTGTTTGTTTCTCCTTGTTGACATCTTCTTTTTTCATTGACAAGTAAATGATAGAACTGCTACCATTTCCCTTTCATTCTGCTCAATACAAATTAAAAAAAACCGTAATTCTCACTAGAATTTTAATTAATTCCTTTTATATCCTAACAAATTTAGAATATTAATATAACAATGTCAATTTATCATCTTCTTTATTGAAAATTCTACGGCAGTCAATGACTTTCACTAATGGGTGCTTCTTTTACTTACTTTCCAGGTAACACTGATTGATCGCTTAGGCCGAAAGCGCTCTGTTACGTTATTTTAGAAATCATTTTTGGATTAAAAGCTTTGCATGAAATGCAAAGGGAGTTTCATTTAGTATGTGTCTTACATGCACACAGCATTTACTCTTTATCTAATTTCAACTGCAGTATGGCAGATTTGGCTGGAAGATCAGAAGACTTTCTTTGAAGAGGACCACCGCTCAAGTCGACCTATGGATTTTGAACAATTGCATTAGAGAGGAGGTCACACCTAATTTTGCCACTGTTAGGATTTCCAAAAACGTTCCTCGAATGTCAACAGCGACACAAGTGTTGTTCCACCCAAAAACGTGGTTTATTCCTCGTTTTTATTTTAAATAAAATTATGTGAACCCTTTTTTAAAATGTAACGTGCAATTTGTGAAATTTTGAAGTGACCATTGTCGATTGGTGTTGTTTGTTTATCTTTGTGGATATGTTCTTTTTTGAATGACAAGTAAGTAAACGAACTCCTACCATTTCCCTTTTATTCTGCTCAATACAAATTAAAAAAACCATAATTCTTACTACAATTTTAATTAACTCCTTCCTAATTTAGAAATCGTTTTTGGATTAAAAGCCTTTCATGGAATACAAAGGGAGTTTCATTTAATATATTATTTATTAGTTGTTCTTCAAATAATTTAGTTATTTTACCTTACCTCACTATAAAACATGTAACTGTTAAATGTCACTTCTCCCACACCCAGAGATGATCTAGTTAAACTTCGATCGATCCTTTCTTGTTGTATTAATCTACGAGAATGGTATATATATTATTATATATATTAACTTTTTTAACATAAATATAAAATATTATGCTTATACAATGACACATTAATTGATATTAGTTATATTTACTTCGGTTTTATTAACCCTGCGTTAGTGCGGTGATACGCCAATAAATTATACCTAATTTTACATATCGTCAAAGACACCCACCATTAAACGGCAACTCCGGTGCTTTTCGGGTGTATATCGACCAAGTCACAGAAGCGTTTAGGGTCCCTACTAACTTTTCGATGCGGAAGCTGCTGACATGCGTAATGGCCGAATGTATCGGAATTATTCATGCCTTTACGGTCTAGCAATATGATTTCAACGCCTCGGTGGAGTAGTTTGGACGTTCTGCTTATCATTTGTGCGCCGCGGGTTCGTTTCCCGTCGGTCGCAAAACATATTTTGTTTACTTTTTTTAAGGTTATGTTTGTTTTCTAGTAATTTATATTTTTTCTTAATTTTGGGCAAGCCTTGGGTTAATTTTGGTTAGTTCTTGTTGGTTGTGCCCCCGTAGCGAGCGGAGGGCCATGCAAGGCCATAATAATATCTATTCTTGTTTCGCCATTAAGCATGTCCGTAGCTTTTGCATAGAAAAGTTAGTAGGTTCCATAGACTCTTCTCCTAGTTACGGGACCAACCGAGTCAGCTCAGTTCTGATATTGCGGTTGTTTAAATAATTTAATACCTTGATTCGATTGAGATCACGGCTAACAATAACTTACAATTGACTGACAGTGAATGAATCGAAAATGAATAGCTCTCAAGACCCTTTTATAGTCTGTTATGTTTAGTAATTTCTCTTCATAATATCGATGACTTCCAAAGGGCGGTTTGACTTTACTCATAGTTTTAAACTTAATACTTTCTAACAATTAGGAACTTAGTCATGCATTGGTCATTATTTACACACTCATCGCAGTTAAAATAATCAACACGGTATTATGATTCATGGATAAAGTAGCAAAATAATTTATGTTAAATATATAGGAATCTGTGAAATTATACACTAGTGACAGCGAGCAAAGTGCCGACGATCAGATGGATAAAAGAAATGACTAAAGCATTCAGAGCCTATTGCAAGCATGCGTCCAAAGAAATATATAAAAACTGTATTTACTATTTCATACTATTCCGCTACTACGTCATCAAAAAATTTTTCAAAAACAAATTGGTATTTTCTTTGCAGTTTTTTGTTGTAAGTAACGATTCAACGTTTCAAATATTCTTCGATCCAGTAAATTTCATTTTGCAAATCTCTCGGCATAAATCATTTTTGTCTCCAGAGAATTGCATTGCGCTTGTCCAAAGATTAAATGCATATTGCATATTAGAATTACTCTACATAAATAGGCTAATAACAAAAAGCTTGATTAATTTCTCATATTGTGTAATTACTGGGTTATGCATGATTCAGATTTCCCTGGAGAATTGTTGATTTTTTCAAAATAAATGTAGAGCATGAAAAAATGAGACCAACTCTAACAGTCAATAAGAACAAGCAGATAGTTCTTGATAGCAAAGAGAAAAATCTAAAGGAATTATCCAAAGTGTGTAATAAATCGGATTTTAGCTCTAAAAAGTGACACCTGTCAAGCTTTTGAACCCACGGCAAGTCTGTTCCTGACTTCCTTGATAATGTTAGAGATTTATTCTTATCTGGATTTGTACGATTATACAACATACCAAAATCTTATTTAAACACACGAATCTGCTTAAAAGTTTCAGCCCAAAATGTAAATAGATGGGCTCCATATTTCCATTTTGAGGCTCCTTAGGAAAAAAGATTTTACGAAACACTAGGGCAAAGTTTACAGAATTAAAAATATAAGTTAATTCACTCCGCGCCATCGTCAAATTCCACTCCGCCACTCCCCGCCTGCCCGGTAGACTGGTGCCAGTCTACAGTGGAGAGCTAGGTAATTTAAGTTTATTTTAAATTTGTTTACGGTCCGGCGTATAGGGTGAGATTTCAATAATAGCAATTTGTTTTTGGTGGATTTCTGAGTAAAATGTCTAGTCGAAAATCGAAATATTTGTTCAGTAGTTGATTGTGAAAGACGAATGGCAGACAATATATCGCTCTTTAGGTGCCCAAAAGGGTAGGTATGTATTAGTTTATTATAAGCTTTTATTTAACTTCACTTGTATGTTTGGGTCAAATCTTACAAGTTAAATTTGTCCTACTTCCCATCAATGTTCAATATTAATATCGATTTATAGTGAGTACAATAGAGTATGTAATAAAAAAAACTTGCAGGTGTCGAGCCTGGAAAAGTGCCTTAGAATTTATAGGATCCCACAAATATGCGAATGATACACCAATGTAATGTCATAGCCGTATTAAAATGTGTGGTTTGCATTTTAATGAAAACAGTTTTGCAAATTCGTCTAGGAGCTGTATACATTCATATGCTGTTCCATCAATCGTGTTACCAACTAAAAAAGGTAACTTTTAATCAGATTTTGTGCATTTGCAAAATAATGTAAGATGGGTGCAAATATAGGTTTATCTAAAAGTCTATTACTTTAAATTTTGTGCTAATTAGTTCTTGTGCTAAAATTAACGAAATATAGAAATTGCTAAAATGTAGACAATTAGTTTTGCAAAACTTTTTCCAAAATAATTTGTAAAGTTTTGCAAAACTATGATGTAGTTCATCCCCAAAATAAATTAAAATAAAGAATTTTGCACGGGGTACTAAATTTCATTCTTGAAGTAAAAAATAATATATTTTACAAATTTTATTTAAATATGCAATCGTATTTACCGTAATTTTTTTAAAATATGCTGAATAAGGCCTTTACCTTTTCATCTTTTTTTGTGACTTCACAAAATATATTTTTCAAAATTTTAATGAAAACATATTTCATTATTTAAATTCCTCCATTTATTACTTACTAAGCGGGAAATTTTACTCTATGTTCGCAATAGCGCTTTGACCAAAGTAAATCGCGTCAAACTCGGCTCTTATTGCCTCAATACCCCTACATTTTTTTACCGTCGCGTTGCGTCCTCGGCTCGCCTTTGATATGACGATTTCATTGAATTGGCGCTTAGTGTACCAACTTATATTTTTAATTCTGTAAACTTTGACTAGGGTTAGTTTGACGTCCCCTGTGTATAGCCGGGTTTTTGACTTACACTTACAGGATGCACTGTGTATGAAATATATTTTGGAACCCTATTCATTAAATTTCAGTAAGATCACCATTCTCTGCCCTTAAAAACATGAAAATCTGGCTTAACCCCCAATGTACCTTTCAACGTTGTCAACTACAACCGTGTATTTTAAGTTGTTTCTTATTAATTTCTGTTCGAAATGCAGCTGGTCTTCTGGAGCAACCATGATATCGGTGGGATTTTCAAAATTTCGACTTTCCTCCCAAAAATCATATTGGGGCTGATTGTGAAACGCATGTATAATTTCCGCTTGCTCATTGGTCTGTGGTATTACTTCGTATACTTTATAACTGAAAAAGAAAATTATGTCTTATTTTAATAGATAACTATAGTTATTAATGATACCAGTTGTTGACGAAATGTGTGTGACTGACGTGACATGCGTTTAATTATAGTGTTCATTTCGAATATGCATTATTCAAAATAAATCTACGCCGACGCCGAGACGGTCCAATTAGATTTTAGTGCATCCATTTTTTCCGAAAAAATTTGGAAAAAGTAGTTGTCAAAACAGTCGCGTATAAAAAGCCTCGTCTCCGACTCGACTTCTTAATACGACGCTCGTGTTTGGTTTCAAACAAATTACTTGTCAAAGAGTTATTTGAATTTTTTCATAGGAAAAATTAGATGCACGAATGATATTTGGCAAGATTATTTCCTGACTGAACAAAAAAGCCTATTTACTAGTAATAAGATAATTTAATCAATCAAAGCAATGAACAAAGCATTTTACTGGATACTATTAGTAAAGTTACAATTTATGTAAAATTTACAGTTATTATATACTACGGGAGTGTTGTTTGATATATTGTTATGATTTTTTATAATGCTTGATACTTCAGATAAATGCACATCATCTTCGGAGGACGTTGCAGCAGTAGCAGTGCTTTGGTTTATTTGCCCCTGAGAAGAAGATGCTTCAGGCTCCTTGCTTCAATTTCTTAAAGCATTTATAATTGTTGAGTGATGGTTACTATCCATTTGTAAATGGGATTTTATGGAACTAGCTCGATTGTGTCCTGTTACTTTTATCAGCTGTTGCTCTTCGATCCCTGCTTTTGTTAGGTTGCTGACAGCTGTCGCTCTTAGTAAGTGGTTTGTATTTTTTTTATGTTTTGTGTTTAAACCAGTTCTATCCGCAGCTTCTTTTATTCATTTTGACAGCTCGTTTCTTCCCACAGGGATATTTTTAAATCATACTAAGGTATGTGGAGTGTTCCATGTTGGGTTTGGTGTCAAAACTAACCTATCTGTCTTGATGTTTGTTGAAAGTTATGATATAAGCATGTAATACAAGCGTACCGGGCAAAATTCAGGGCGCTTAGTGTTTGGAACTAACCATTTGCTGTCGCACTTTTTTTTTGCACCTCCTTGAGCGGTTTTACTGAAAACTGGGTTATATTCTATTCTTCCTGCAACAAGAGAAAAACATTTCATTACTTGGTTGTCAAAATATAATTTTTTTCCATATTTTTACCTAATAAAAAAAAACAAACCGCAAAAAAGAAAAAATTTGTAGAAAAACATACCCGTTTTAATTCCATCATTGTCTGTCTCTGGTTTGAAGTAGTGCATCATACAATGTAAGGCTTCTCCACCTCTCCACGCCAGCTCCATTGATGCTATAAGGTAAAACTTGCGTTGTAGCCCACTGGGTGTATTTTCGTCCCATAAAGATACCATTTTGTGGTATTCATCGAGTTTTTGAGAATTAAATTCAAAGTTGATACTGTTGTATTTTTATCAATTACTTACTTTTTTTCAGAGCAAAAACTGCTTCCAAATGCTGTTGTGTGTCTTTACTGTATTACTGGGTATGCTATTTATTACTTCTTGATTGATTTCTTCGTTTGGAACCCCATCCAAAACGCTCCATGTTGCACAAAATTACTTTTTTTGCGACAGAAATATTTAAAATGGAAGCGCTTTTAGGAATTGTTTTGCTAAAGTCATTCGCTGATAACTAGAATGATCTATCTCCTCCAATATTGGCGACTTCGCTTCGCTCAGTCGCCAAACATTGTCGTCGATCGGTAAACTGTCCTTACTGTTCTTGGTACTTAATATACTATATCTACCACCATCCTTAAACACCCCAAATACTCAACATTAAATGTCTAGATAAAACTATTTAATGCTATTTATTTTACTTTTTGGCATCTAGTTAAGTTTGGTAGCCGAAGGACGCGAAGCGAAGACCAATCTTATTTTTATCTTTCAAAAATCTATCAAAAATCTATCAAAGAACAAATCTTTGAAACAAAAAAAATCATCTCTTAAAAAATTCAAAATTTTATTTACGTTAAGAGCATTTTACAATAATAGTCCACAATAATTGATATAGAAAACATAGTCAAGTCTTCAATCAAGTCGTTTCCTATCACTAAATAGGTTAAAAATTAATATCGAACATCCCATGTAAGTGACAAATACAGAAGCAAGATGGCGAATAGATAGATTTACAAAATAACTAACTATACAAAATTTCTTTCACTTTACCAATCAATTTTGGAAGTGAATCGTGAAATATGTCAATATCACTTTTCTTTATCAAGTCATCGGTTAGCCTACACATTCTTCTTAGTGGTGAGTTCACACCATAATTGGTCCTATGAAAATCAATGACAAAAGATTTCTATGTCTTGCATTCACTGCGGATACATGAATGCCAATTGCAGCAAGGAGTTCCGGGGCATCAATAATACCATTAACTAAGTTGAAGTGTCAAAACATTTTCTCCTGCTCTCGAGAGAGTGTAGATTAACGACTTTCATAATTTCAGTGTAATTAATCTGTTCGTAAGGAACATTCAATTTAAGGCCAACTCTTTTCAGGAATCGATGTTGAACCCGCTCGATTCTAAAAGCATCCACACTATGCACCGCATAGTGTGGATGCCAGATGCAAGTGGCATACTCCAGGACCGAACGAACCAGGGCACAATAAATTTCCCTGAACATGAAAACATTGTCGAAACCCCGCAAGGTTCGAAAGAAAAATCCTAGAAGGCGCATAGCTTTGTTAGTTATTATTTCAATATGTTTGGCAAAAGATAACTCTGAGTCTAGCCACACCCCAAGATCCTTTACTAAGACCTGTCTCTCAACCCCCATCGGGTCTAGAGTGTAATTGCATCACACAGTAAATCTATTGAGATCCTCCTGCAACAATGGATTCGAAAACTCTAGATATTAATGACGTTTTTGATATTGCACGATAGTTTTTTATGTCTGACCTATCCCCATCCTTAAAGATTGGAGTAACATAAGACACTTTCCAGTAAGAAGGGAATTTGCCACTTTTCAAAGACAGATTAAAAATTCGACATAACACCTCAGACAGGACGTACATACAATTCTTTAATAGGACAACAGGGACTCCATCTGGCCCAGGGCCCAGACTAGGTTTTAAAACATTAATCCTGTCAAAAACGTCAATCACTGAAAGTTGTAGATTACCAAGTGAGACAGATTTATCACAGACGAATGCTGTGCTATTATTCAAATCTAAAGATTCTGAGTACACTGATGTGAAATAGCTATTGAACATTTCTGAAATTTGCTGAGGATCACTACTTTCTTGGTTATTTAGATTCATACACTGTGGGTACTCCGAGTTTCCCCTTTTTGAATTCACGAATTCCCAAAATGATCTTTTGTCAGACAGCTGGTTCTCTAGTTTTAAAATGTAGTTTTTGTGACAAGAATGTGACATATCTCTACATTTCGTTCGCAAATCAGAAAAGGCAATGTATTCTTCAAATGAGTTAGTGTTTTTGAATCTTTTATGTGCTTTTTCCTTTTCAACAATCAAGTTTTTCAGCTCATTGTTCATCCATCTAGGAAACTTTGGTGATTTGTAACGGGAAGTTGGTGTATAAATCTCAGCTAAGTAATAGAGAATATTATAAAACTTTGATACTGCCAGATCGACATTAGTGCACTCATTAATAAAACTCCAATTAAAACTGGATAGAAACCAATTCATATCAATAAAATTTGAACAATTAAAATTATAATAAAAATAATTCGAACGCATATTTTTTGGTATACATTCTAGGTTAAAATTACATTCAAAAGCAAGATGCGGAGCATCTAGCTTCAACAAGGGTTTACCAGACAACATATCCGTGACATTTACCAATCTCTTTAGGGGTTCATAAAGGATTATCTACAAAAAGTGCGGCATGGATTTAATGCAGTACGTTCTGACTATATCTTCTTTTTGATATCTCGTGGGCGTTTCATACTGTTGACCTAAAGTTTTGTTTCCGTTACACTTGATGCTTTGGGAATCAGGGCTAACGTCAATAATCATTATAAACATTTTTAATAAATATGGGCCGCCCAACAATTTTGATGGACACTTAATCGCTTCATTAGAGTCGGCCAATTTTTTTGGTGTTACTATAGACAGAAATATGTTTTTGGCGGAATAAATTGATAACATCTGTGAAGAAATTATGATTCGCTAACTCAAATGTTGTGTAGGAATTGAGAAACTTCTAAATGTATATTACATCACCGTACATAATAATGAATAGTATAATTATCTAAAAGGGAATAACTTAGGATTAGATTTGATAGCCCACATTATTCTCTATGCTGCCACAGAACATTCAAGGAAATTGAAGAGCCTTAATATTGCTTATAACAACAGGAGTAACCTAATACCGGTTGGAGTTGCCACTTGCACAGTATTATAGTTTTTGTTGCGAAATAGCGCACCAAGCTTCTGCGAGGCTGATTTTGCGATATTAGCAACGTGGTCATGCCAGGACATATTGCTGTCGACCGAGACACCCAGTAGTCCAATTCACGAGGATGGAGGATTGGTCGATCCTGCCATAATGATGTCAGCGCACGCCGTATTGGCTTTCTTGGTAAACGTGGCTGCTTGGGATTTTGTAGCATTAAAGTGGACCAAATTCCTGTCGTCCCAAGTTCGAACTTTCTCCAGATCTTCGTTAATTGTTGTAATCTGCTCCTCTCTGCGATGATAAGTCTCAGTCGCTGGTAAAGGTGTTTTTCTGATATAAATTGGGAGATAAGGGTACTGTCATCTGCAAAACTGTAAACAGGATTATTGGTTTCTGTTAGGAGGTCATTAATATAGATGAGGAACAGAGTTGGTGAAAGTATTGCGCCCTGAGGCACTCCCGCATTTATGGTGAATGTGTCAGAGATCGGTTTCTGAGGAGACTGGCAAGAGACGCTGGCAGTCCGAAGGACGGTAGTTTGTTGAGCAATCCGACATGCCAAAGTTAGAAATTCTTGAAAGCTAAGGCACTTATTATTCATTATTAAGGCTAATCGTAGAAAAAAATAGTGTGTGCATCTAACATTTAATAGCTATTAAGACACTCTCATTCAATATGACACTCGTCGTAATTTAGGAAACTCTCAGAAGGCCTATTTTAGAGACAATCGCGTTATCATGTTTTCGAGTTTTTATTCCGCCCCCTGCCGGACGACTTATTAACAATTATCGCAATTATTTGTCCCGTTTCGAACACTAACATTAACTAACACGCCTAATTTTTCCTAAAAATAGATTCAAAATAGTTATTTTTGTTACAAGTACCTAAAATGGAGTTTTTCAGGACGAATCATTGCTGTTTCCGGACGAGGCGTTAGCCGAGTCCGGAATAGCAGATGAGTCCTGAAAAACTTCATTTAGGTACGTGTGACAAACACTATTTTTTGTCATACGCTCCCAAAATTTAATTTTTATATATACGCTTTTTGCAATTCTTCAGAACGCCTAAATTTGCAAATTTACCATAATTTTTGAAATCATAATGAACGACAAAGTTAGCTTAGAATTTGATATCGTAGCAACTATTTGACAATTTTGTCAACATTAATTTCTACTTTTATTTCCTAACAAAATTAATTTTGATATATCTACTTAATATTTTGCAGTTGGACTGCAAATTGTATCTTCGATTTAAAATATTCATACAAAACTTACCCTTCATAACTTTTAATGTCATTTCCATGGACAAATATTATTTCTATTAAAAAAGGAAATATTGGGATTACTGCTAATATTTTCATATTGCTGGTTTTAAATGTTTAAACTAGAATGAATACCTTTAAGATGTAGGTACTAAACCAATATTTATCAATTTACCTGAAAACTTAATCTTCATTTATTGTAGCAGGATGGGTAATAAATAATTTTTAAATACGTTGTAAACATTTTAATCTTTTAATTATTTCCTACATATAAAAATAAGTAATAGCGAGAAAATGAGAATTTAGTACCATAAATAACGATAAGTTACTCAACCATTTGTGTTAATATTACTACCGAATTTATGCTTAATTCTGGACAGACGCCCCTTGTTAATCGTCTCATATGTACGACCGATAATCCTCGTATTGAAAAAAAATAAAAATCGGATAAAACTTCTAATCTAAATCCAAATTCAAATTCAAAAATATGTTATTTGTAGTAAAAAAATTGCAAGCCGAAACTTACAAAGCTGCATTTGGAAAAAAAATCACCATTCGTTCTACGACACGTGATTATCAAAATTCATTATACATGTAACATTTTGCAAATTGGAATAATTGATGTCAGGTCCTGCGGTGTTTGCTTTTTTTGACAAGACAGCTGCTGAAGTCTTTCCTGCGTTAAACTGGACATTGCTTTCTTCACCACATTTCACGATGTCGTTCATATCCTTATTCATGGCAACAACCTAATTTTCTCGCTCGCGTTGAGAACGAACAGCGGTTATCGAAGTCTGTGACATGAATGAGGTATAGAGTGCTGTAGTCTGCAAAGCTGTAAATAGAATTGTTTGGGTTAGGTCACGTAAGTCAGGAGATTTTCCGTTGATCTGTGCTTGCAGAGGCCATATCGGCGATCGCTTATGATGCCTGCCGATTCGAGATATGGTTTACTTTTTGTGATACGTTTCGAAAAATATAACCCTCGAACATGAGTAGTGCTTCATTTCACTGCACATTACAATCGCAGTATATTTTCTGTCTTGGAGACGTCTTCTGAGACGTTCAGGCCTGATGGTCCCCGCAGGTCACACCTGCGAATGGGAGGCTATTTTACATCCGAAGTATTTTCATCTGGGCGGCGCCGGCTCCTTCATGCAATATTTCTTCTTTTCCACCCTTTGAACCGGATCACAAAGGCATGGTGACGAAACATGAACTAGAGGTCATTTCACGCCACGTAAACGAATGTGGTCGTATTTCGCCGGGCGATGCGGGTCAACAATATTAGCCCACTGAACCGACATAGAGTGCAGCAGTCTCCTAGAATGAAAATGCCATTCTTAAAAATTAAAAATTAAGAAACTTATGCTTGTAAATGACGCTATCTACAGGAGCGTTTTTGCTGCTTCCTCAGTCGGCGTTGCAACAGCCAGTGGCCGTTGCAACGCCCCTGAAGGCGTTGCGGCCGCTAGCGTCATAAACGCGACTCAAACTACACGAGGCTAAAATACGCGGTTGTGCCGCAGGAGTGACCTTCGTCTCTGATTCCGTGTATATACTCAGAAGTGTATAACCTGCCTATATCTTGAGATGGAATGTCAATAATTTATACAAGGAATAATAGAGGCCCAAGCACGTATGAAAACCGCACTACTGCTCATGACGACGTAACACGTAATTCACTCTTACCATTCGATTCCTGTATTTTCTTCAGTTTTGAAATGGAATACCCTATATATTATTACAGTTTTAAAACCTTCTTAGCCTCAACTTTTCTAAAGTATATAGTTTGCCTATATTTGAACTGTCCGTTTTTCAGTTATTTCACCTTAAATAACTTAGTCTAGTTAGCCGCGCCTCTTGCAATGCGGGCAAATAATGCGATATTTTACAGCCGTAGATCACCAAGAAAAACAAAACATTGTATGACAGCAAATATTAATAAATCTGACGAAAAACCGCTAGTCCAAATATAGGCAAACTATTTGTGTCATTTAAGAAATACGTTATGTTTGACACAGAAAAATTCATTTGCGAAGTCGAACAGCGACCACCTTTGTATGATGTCCAATCTAAAGAGTATAGCAATCGTGAAATCAAAGCAAAGGGTTGGGCCGAAGTCGGAAAGACAATGTATGAGGACTGGGATTCTATTTCTGTCGCCACCAAAGATGTGAGAGGTTAGTTTTATGTGAAGTTTCCCATATTTCTTATAATAAATAGAAAGTGTCTATGCAAAGAGCACCGAATATATTTAAAAAATGGAGAACATCCGTTTTGTACAAAATTATCAAAAATTATTTTTTATTGATTTTTGCTTTCTCGCGCCCATAGGGCTATAGAGAAAGTATTGTAACCGTATTGTAAAAATGGATATTTCTTGCAAATCTCCACAAATTATAACCCCTAGAGTCCGAATGTCGTAACCTGCCTTTTTATCTGGTCGAAATGGCAGTTATTTTTGCGAGCGGTTACAAAAATTGACCTATAGGGAGCTTTCTAGGCAGGCGACAAGTTAATTAGTTTTATGGATTCGCTTCACCTTTTTAATAAGAAGTGTTATCTGCACCCTGCGGGTTGGTCGATAAAGGAAAGACTGCTAAGTTATCATAAATGCGATTTATTACACAGGGCGTAGATAGCTCTATACATCATAACAAACATTACTGGTTCAATATTAGGTGGTAAATGGTATATAGTCACTTGTAGTTGAAAGTCTATCGCTCAAATATTAATATAATTGATACATGTACACAGTCTAATCAGTCACTGGGTTATAAAGTTATTTAAATACACTTGTCTACTTACATATGATCAATACAATCACTAAACGCATTCTTTGCGAACGAGCGGCCCTTCCAAAAGTACGAATCTTGCTCTAAACGGTAGTTAATTATCGAACGTAATTTACGAGAGTTCTGAGATTCAATTAGGCGGGTCGCTTAAATAGTCCTTTTACTGGGACGGATCCAGGCTTCTCAGGAATACTTCCCTTGCAAGTTGTATAAAGTGAGAAATGAAACGGAATTAACTTAATTCTGGATTTTCACTGAGAAAGTAGAATTACTTCGCGCTACAGCACGTGGCTGTTTAGGTTAATTATTATTTACGTGAGTAGGGAACTTTAGAAATTATTACTGGGTAAATAACTTTCACTTTAAACAGGTGGCTTATACTCAAACTTTAGAACTTCAGAGACTTGACTCAAATTTGTAGGCTAACTGTAAACTTTAGCTGAGACTCTGTCTCTTTCTGGAGAACTGACTTTAGAACTGTTTAGCACTGTTTAACTCTTTTGGACTTAACTGACTCTGGTTTGGTTGGAGGTTTCGCTTTTATTACGTTGATCCCTCTACTATAGAAGGAATGTCAGTCTCCTTCCAAAGGAGAAGAAACTCTTGGGGGAATCTCCGGAAAAGGTAGGACCAAGAGGAGGAGTTATTCGAAATCCATGATGGCTTCTGGTCATTGCCTCTGTCTGCGCGACAGGAAATGCTGGGATCCTTTTGTTCGGTTACTTCCCGGAAACGCCGGCCATCTTGAAAGGGGTGGCCCGTGTATATTACGCGAGTCGCGAACGCGACGCCCACGATCGAAAGGTAGGTCCACGGAACGCTAGAGCCAATGAAAGAGGATTCGTAGTTTCGGTAGGGTTACCGCGGCCTGCTATGAGCTAAAGGAGATAGGTATAGGATACCCCTTTCGCAGTCTATTGGATTCGTACTGCAAGGATATCTCGCGCCCGCTTCTAGAGATCGAGGATCTAATTTTATCAGAAATGGACTTAGAAAAGCATAATTGAATAATTTAAAATAGCAGTAAATTCGCTGCGTTACAGTTTGTGTGTATGTCTGTATGTCACACGACTTTTCTACAAAACCGTTCGACCGATTTCGACCAAAAATCAGTATTTGATAGTTTCTGGTTCATTTTTTCACTAACCTCAAAATTAAGGATACTGAACGGAAACGGAATAATGAGGTGGGATTGATACCACCTCATTATTCCGTTTCACTGCCGGATCCTATACAGGGTGTCCCACGGTGGATGGCATATTAGACGTTTATGGGTAACTAAATAACGGATCATTTTGAAAATATGGCGGGATAAACGACCATGATCTACAGATTAAAAATATTTTGGATCATGCGATATTGCCGCTTCTACCTTAAATCGGTGACAACATTGCTATTTTAAATGGAACACCATGTATATTTTTTAATATTCGAATTTCGCATTCGATTGTGAGCAACTTTTCTTAATACTTCCCTATACCTATCTCTAGCCGTTTTTCGAGAATAAATTAATTTAATTTTTTGTTACGAAAACAGGACTTCCCATAAATCTTAATATCCCCTTACTACAAAACAATGTTGAGCTAAAATTTGGGGTATGTTTGAACAATGCCCCTATGCAGTTTACCCTTTTGCCACATGTTAGTTTCAGTATACAGAGTGGTCCAAAAATTAATTTTTGTCGGTTACACACAAAAGTGCCAGAAATTATTTTTTTAAATGGAACACCCTGCATAATATTACAGATTTGAAAAGCTGACAAAACAAGCTTTTAGAATATGTATACTTTGCCTGTACCTAACACTTCAGGTTTTCGATTTATTAGCGTTTATTTATAAAATTGCATAAATTAAAAATAAAAAACTTTTAACGGTTTTAATAGTAGGAGGCTGATTATATATGGAAACATTTTTTTGTTACATAGTCACTATGGCAACTTGTTTTATAGAAATGTCATTCTTTTAATAATTGCGATTTGATTACGTACGATGGCGGAAAATAATAATTATTCAAATACAGTTTTAAT
>JAEQML010068686.1:0-18084 GCA_016904865.1 Pissodes strobi | reverse complement strand
AAATTAAATGAGATGCAAATTGATTTCGTGAAGAGTAATTTACCTTCGCGTTATTTACTTCGTGACATTCCGGGATTTATTTCGAATTTAATTTTGCTTTAAGCGAGTAATTTTTAATATACAAGATATGGAGCTTTTCAGAAGTAGCTGTTGGCTGTGAGTGCACTCTGAAAGTAACGAATTATCGGTAGGTAAGGTTGGGTTAGGTTTATCGCGTTTCTATGTCAAAAATTAGAGATTACTTTTTATGTTGATATTAACACGTGTTAATTGGTGGAAATGTTAACGTCATGTCACTAATTTTTTTTTTGGTTCAATTATCTTTATGGATGGATTACCGAGGAAATCTGTCTATTGATGGACAGAAGAAGAACCTACAAACACAATGTTGCACGTAAAACTCTTTTAAATGAGTTAGCAATATAAAATATATAAGCTGCTACCTACCCTTAAGGACGCGGTCAGCGCAACATGTACTCAGACTGTTCGTCGGCGTGGGAGTGGGTCAATTATTCAATTTTAACCAGAGCGCCACTAGGTGCAAATAACTAAATCCGCAAACTCAAACTAGAAAATCCTCGATTTTGAGAATCCTTAAGGGCGACTCAAAAAATCAAACGACTATTAACTACACTTGTTTGGTTGAGATATATCAGAGCAAACAAAAGATGGTATGTTCATGCAGGTTTAAGTTTAAATGGTGCTCGTTAGGTTTGACGTTCAGGTGTTGTGTTTCTTTCAATAAACAAAATGTTATAAATATAAAAAAAAAATAAGTGGTTAATTGAAAACAAATTTTAAGTGCTTAATTGAAAACAAATAATAAGCTGATATATGCTCACAAATATAGAACTAGATCATATCGAAAGTAATATAATAAATAACAAAAATCTTGACTTTAGACAAAATCCAACAAATTCACAGTCAATTAATTTACTCCACCAAAATGGTAACTATACCAACTTCTCTAGACCGAAATAAGATTATCCCCGTAAGGGAGAATTAGAAATTCTTAACATTTTTATCAGGCTTACGCACTACGTCCTCTACAAAGGTTTACCAAGAAAGAGAACCAGGTCAACAAGATGGTTGCCACCAAATTTAATAACACCTTCAATACGCAATAAAAAGTACTTAAGGCTGTATGATCTTATGTATTACTGGCAAAGTAAAGAAAACCGACGATAAAACCATTATCCACAATGAATAATCAACCAGAAACTACCTCATTCCGGCCCGCGGCCATTTTAAACTCCTGACATCAAAAACGCGAACAGCATGAATACGCGGTGTAATAATTCACGCCTAAACGCACCTTTAGCCAAGAGCCTGCGTCTCTCTTGGAACCAGCTGCGTATCAACCGGGCGATGTTGCCAAATTTAGGGGACACAACACAAACACTACATCATCTTGCTTGCTTACATCAGGCGAAAGCAGACAGTCGTTTAACATCAAACTGATGGTAACACGTCAATAAATTACGCTGTTTCTTGCTGGCTCGGTCCGCAAACATATTAAAATCGCACGAGGATCGCTAGAGAAACATGTGTACCTAGCAACATTCCAAGAGTAGCCGTCAAAGTTAGGTAACAAAGAATTTTTAACTTTTCCTATTAAATATTGAGACGAATCCAGGAAAATAACCGACAATCTCCGAAACCAATATTTCTGACATCCATAAGACTGTTTTAATGTATATTATCATCGAGAAGATGATTATTCGGGAGGTAGGAGAACTATTGAATGTTTTAAATGTACTGCTATAAATGCTTGTAATTTCGAAGGTTTTCTCGATAGCGATAGCTAGAATACAGTACGCTTTATTAATTGGTGCTAAGCCAGTGGAAATGTTCGTAAATCCCGATCGATCCTATCAATCAGCTCGAGAAAGTCAAGTTACTTATACGACTACAGAATTCTTAACTTTCCCTGGAGCAGTCCGATAAAAGGCTAGGGTCATACGATAACCATGCAGGTATCCAAAATGAGTAAGTAACATTATATTTAGCTTGACGGACTAGCATAATAGATATAGGATTAAGGGTAGAATAACTGACTATATTTGACCTCTATCTGTTACATATTTGCATACTAAATTGACAGGTAACAACAAGGTCGTTAATAAAAATATAAAGAAAAGCACACAAATATTACCAGACTGGTAAATGAAGCAAATGATGACAGGATGGAGAAATGCTGCCAAAAGCTCCAGAAGCTGCAAAGGAAATATGATTATTTTAGTTTCATAAAAAAAAATGAAAGAAATAACGGGAACTAAAAACAAAACGAAAACCATCTTAGCCGCAAATAAGAACAAACAAACAATACATCAAGAAGACACAATATGAACAAACTATGTACAAGAACTATTTACCGATAACAGAATAGATCCAGAACCATGACAAATAAACTGCTGGCCATTTGCTTTCGAGCAAGGAATTTTGCCTAAATTTAAAACTAAATATTTTCTTAACCAGACATTATATCGATCTCTGGCATTTAATGGTTAATAGATTTGTCCCTTAAGTAAAGATTTCCAATGTTGGATTTTTTAAACTGTCAACATTTTTTATATATAGGGTGTAAAAAAAGACGATGATCTTTGCTCCAATTTCAATAGCATGTAACTTTCATAATAATTTTTTTAAATTCTGTCACTGTACACCAATTGAATCACTGGTCCATAGTAAAGAAAGTGGTCTGTGAAATTTTTGATATCTGCTAGGTATATTTTAAGAGATACCGATTTTTCAACTTTTTGGTTGTTAGACCACACTGTGCGTTGTATCGTGCAAACTTTGTAAGTGGTTATTAAACCTTACGAGAAACTTGTTTATGTTCAGTAAAAAAATTGTACCTAAATGTTGTGATGTGCAGTGGCGTACTTGGCTCATGTATGTGAAAAAGGATATAAGTAAAAAATATTGATTTTGAGATAATTGAGTTTTAAACTTTCTAAGATTTTGAATATTTAATTTCAATATAATTATTGTATGCCCTAATGCTTTTTTTTTGCTAAAGTATGGAATGTTTTAATTTTTGGTAGGTATTATTTCTTTTGTCAAAATATAAAAAAATAATACTAGAAAGGGTTTTTTTTTTTAAAAAAGAGTACATATACCTCTTTTCACAAAATTTTATTGCAATATTTTTGATACATTTTTAATTTTTGGCTGTTTTAAACTTTAAAAAAATATATAAAAAATATATATAGAAAATACATATATAACAAAGAAAGATACATTTTCTAACTGTTTGCATTTAATCCTCTTCTGATTCATCCGATTCATCAGGTAAAACATCCCTCACATCATCTGTTGTGATTAAATTTTTATAAAACTCATGGAATGTTTCGCTTACGTAGGGTAGCATTTCAACAAGATTCTTTTTTTTTCTCTATACTTATGAGGTTTGCGCCTTTATAAGTTGCAGGTACTTTCAATTTTTTCGGCCAAGTTTTTCCTTTTCGCAAAAAAATTCAGTTTCTGAAAGGCTTCTTCTTCGTCAAGAGATGTTTTATATAGTATAATGCCCGGTTCTTTGGAATAACAAAGCCATTTGATGTCATTCCATACTACTTTCTGGCCATCTTCATTAATTTTTCTTTGTTGAAGAAACGTTTTAAGTAGTGCAGAAAATTCAAAAAAATTATTTCGGGACATTTCAATGACTTCAAATGTTTTTTTTACACCACATACACGAACAAGATTTACCCAGTCTCTGGGATGTTCAATCGGACACGGATATTTCTTTTTCTTTTTTTCAATGAATGATCATTATCACATTCCATGTGCGTATGCCCAGGTGTCAAAAATGTGTGGTTAATTTTTTCAATGTGAGGAAACTCCTGTAAAGCAAGCATGAACATTATAGACAAAAAGCAGTTTTTGTTTTGTCCGGCACCTGCATCGGAATAAAATGTTATTTCCTTTACGGTGGCAGGAATAAGCGTCAGGTGCTTATATAAGCAGGAAGCTATTTGATTCGCTCCTCTAGCTGCTACTGCTTCGTGCCACATGTAACAAAAGGCTTGTTGGTACCTACACTTATGAACGGTTAAGTTATAAGTCCAGAGTTGCCTCTTATAAAAAGCCACAGACGTTTTAATGTCTGGCGTAGGTAGGCACTGTTGTAGGTCAAAGCAGTAGAGTTCTTTTGATTCATCATTTAAAGCAATTTCTTTATCAATGCGTTTTGCCTCAAAAGCAGTCTCAGCTTCTTTTTGATGCCTGATTAACTCAGATTCTGATTTTTTTTTTGCTTCATCTGTGCTTGCTGCTTTTATACGCATATTAAATTTATCACATTTTGCGCATGTATCTTTCTGTAATAACTTTATTTTTAAACCCATGGAATGGAAGACTCTTTCGTAAACAAATCTGGATACATGTCGTTTTCCCTCTGGAAGCCAAATAACGTATTGCCTGTAAAGTGAAGCCAAAGTGTAAGTGTGGAAGGTATCTTTTATCTCCTGTCTTTTTTCTGGAGTAATGACTTTCGTACGAAGGTATTGACTGTATATGTTCTTTTACTAATTTCAAATCAGAATCAGGAATCTTGTTTGCGGGAGAGGACAGGCCCCTTTTGTCATCACGACAAACTCCAGAACTAGATGCTGCCTTATTTTTTAAAACACTAGTTACAAAGCGGTTCGATTCATCAAAAGTTTTTAAGAAGCATTGCTTACAAACCCTTAGTTGCTCTCCATTAAAAGGCAAATGAAATATATGTGTCACCAGTCTATTTTTTTGTTTCAAAATATTTTCTATTTTGCGTTTTGCACATTTTTTGGGTTCTGTTCTTATCAGACCAGCAATAAAAGAAACGCGTTTATTAAAGCTTTTCATTTGCCAGTATTCAGAAAAAATAGTTTGTCTCTTTTCATAGTCTATTTTGTCTTGACAATTAAGTTTGCATTTATTCAATGGTCTACATACCTTAGCTCGTATTAATTTTCCATTTTTTGTTGTATATTCCAAACCTTGATTTCTATTATTCTTTCTTTTTTCTCTTACTGCTCGTGTTTCATTTTTAAGGCTCTTTTTTGTCTTTCTCTGTCTTTTGATATCTTTTAAGCGTTCTTCGGAACCAGTTATATTAGTTTTCGTCTTTTTAATGGCATTGTGGATGTAATAATTCTTAGAATGCCTTTTTCTTTTCCTTGAGCTAGTTGTGGGACTATCAGTGGAACTGGTATCTTCAGAAGAATAACTGGAAGATTCATCATCTGGATTATACGCTTCTTCTGAGCTAACATCATCTAATAAAGTCTCGTTTTGCAAAGTCTCCTGATATGGCTTTTCAGGTTGTATAGAATCATTATTGGTTATTTTTAGTATCGGAAAATCCCTTGGAAGGTGTTCTTGCTGAGGACTATTTAAATCTAAAAAAAATATCAGACTAAGTGTGTTTTGTAAAGGAAAAAAAAACTTTAATTAGGTACTGCTAAATATTACTTACTAGTACTGCAAGTTTCCTCAATGAGATGAGTTTCAGTCACAGAGAAGGGCAAAATATGTTCTTGGTACTCTTCTAGATAATCATTAACAAGTTCTGAAAAGAAAATCATTAAAAAACTATACATTTTTCCTATAAACGTTAATTTTGGGCTCTAATATTATACTTACCGTTGGAAGCTCCTAATTTTGTATTGGTATTTTTGTCAAGGGTTTCTTGCTCATTTTCGGTTATACAACTTTCAACAGTAACATCAATATAGGGATTCTCTTTTATATCATTAGTAGATTTTAATTGGCTTTCTAAAAAAAAATCGTTTAAAGCATGTCAACTTGAAGATCTAACCCATGCTTCTTGCTAAGTACAGTTTAAGTCTAAAAATTGTATCAGACTACTAACCAGTACTGCAAGTTTCCCCAATGAGATGAGATTTAGTCACAGAGCAGGGTAAAATATTCTCTTGGTACGGTTCTAGATAATCATTAACATGAACTACTTTTAACGCAAATTCTGAAAAAAAAAATTACACTTTAAAAACTATAAATTATTCCCATAAATTTAATGTTAAAAAATATTACTTTGTGCGCTAATATACCTACCGTTGGAAGCTTCTAATTTTGTATTGGTATTTTGCTTAATCCTTTCTTGCTCATTTTCGGATATACTACTTTCAGCAGTAACGTGAATATAGGGATTCTTCATCATTAGGGAATTTGAATTGGCTTTCTAAAAATAAAGAAAACTGTTTTAAACATATTAAATTAAAGATTTAACTAAAGTTTCTGGCGGATAACTCTTAAGTAAACTTTAAAATGAATTCTATTATTTTTGTATATAAATTGCATGTAGTTATGTGAAAAGGGATATAAGTAAAAAATATTGGTATTGGGATTATTTAAATTTTTACAATTAAAAAAGCGCCCTCCACAAAATACTAATTTACATTGTATATTAATTTCTTGTTTTTACTTACTTGCTTTTGCATTTGTTACCGGAGTAGCCTGAACTGCTTGCTGTGCCACTAATTTCAGGATACGTTTAGCACGTTGTGACATCCTAACCTCAAATTACTGTTTATTTAATTAACAAGAAACCACTAAAAACCGCTAAAATATACTGTACAATCAGGTACTAATATACTTAAACAAAATATGTGCCGCGCTTAAAATAAGGTAATATTTTAAAAATTAAGAAAACTACCATCCTCTTCGACTGCATGAAGGCGACTAAACTAAAGCACAATGACAAAGAGAAAAGAGATTGCACTTATACCTTAACTTTATGCGAATAAATATGGCATTAGTATAAGTAAATAGATATAAGTTTACATATACCACTTTTCTTAAAAATATGACTTCTTATTTGTTAAGTTAATTATGTGAAAAGAGGTATAAGTCTACTTATTTCTCTATACACCTAAGTAAAGCAAAATATGTTATTTCAATTATTTCATAAGTAAACATATACCCGTATACCCAAACATATTTAAAGACATTTATCAAAGGTCTCGGATACAAATAGACTTATTCCATTATTCACATAGAATCTGCTCAGATCGTTGGTCTAAGTGCACTTATTACCTTTTTCACGAAAACAAAATGTTTAGAAATTACTTATATCATTTTACGCAATTGCTTATTACTATATTATAACGGTTTTTTAATTATATTCCCTTTGCCATGCGTTGCCGACTACTTTTAGATGGATTTGGTACAAATAACTCATTTTGACTAATTTTTGACTTATATCCCTTTTCACATACATGAGCCTTATAATCACTTATATGTCTATCGTTTACGAGTATCTCACAATTTTTCACGATTGTTTTGTATTGGAAAGTACTCGCTCGCAAAATCAAACACATCAAACTAGTGATAGTTAATTTTAAGGGTTTTCAAAACAAGTTTAATTTTAGGAATAGTGTTGTATTAGAAATAAATAAATAAAATATTTTCAAAAATTAAATTCAAAAATTATTATTTATTTTGAAAAAAATACAGTGCAATACTAAAAAAAAGAAAAACTTGCCTAATCTAGAGGCGAGTACTTTCCAATACACAACAATCGTGAAAAATTGTGAGAACCTCATAAACCATAGAGATATAAGTGATTATAAGTACGCCACTGCACAGCACAACATTTTGGTACAATTTTTTTACTGATCATAAACATGCCTTTCGTAAGGTATAATGATAATCACTTATGAAGCTTGCATGATACAATGCACAGTGGGGTCTAGGTACCAAAAAGTTGAAAAACCAAGGTTTTTACAAAAAAACAATATCTCCTAAAATATTGCAGATATCATAAATTTGACAGATCAATTTTTTTGCTATAGACCAGTCATTCAATTGACGTACAGTGACAAAATTAAAAAAAATTATTGTAAAAGTTACATGATGTTGAAATTGGAGCAAAGATCACCGTCTTCTTTGGCACTCTGTATATAAAATTGACTGTTAAAAAAAATCCCAAATGGGGAAGTTTTTCTTAAAGGATATATCTATTAATTATTAAAAACCGTAGGTCGATATCATGTCTAGTTAAGAAAATAGTTTTAAATTTAGGCGAAATTTTCCTTGCTCGAAAGCAAATGTCCAGCAGTTTATATTTAAAAGGCCAACCAATCACAATTCTTGTATCAGAGGTGAAAATTATCAAAGGCACGTAAAACCCCAGGGGAGGATAATATTTATACTGAGCTGCTCAAAGGTTGATAAAAGCTTCAATCTCTTAAAAATGTTCTTAAATAAAATATATTGTTCAAAAACTTTACGACGTGACTGGATCCAATCTATATTTATACTGATTCCTAAGAGGAGTAGAGCAAACAGATGCTAAGAATATCTATTGATTAGTTTGATGAGTCATGTACTGAAGATAGCTCTTTTATTTTCATTTGGGTTTAGAAACTAGAGGGGCATTATTTAACATGCTGCTTTAAAAATTTAGAGTCTAAGCACAAGATGTGCACCTATATGGAGCTGATCAACACACTTCACAACCAGGCACAGCAATCTTTGACATTGGTACTTAGGTTCTGCACCTCTACTTTACACAACTCCTGCATTGATGATGGTCGCTCGACGTGGCTGCAAGGCCCTGATTACTTGATAATATGGACTAGAAGTGAATCTCACTTTAAGGAAAATACCGTGGTTTTTAAAAATTAAGTATTTCTATTAAGCTTGACTGTATACAAAATGGCCTTACCATAAAAGTGATCTGCAGAAAGCCAAAACATATTGATAATGCTTATAAGACGACCGCTAAGGAATTCTTTGTTATGATTCCTACTTGGTAGTTTTCTTCATACATACACAATTAAACTAATAAGCCAGCGAAAGCCGTATTTAAACATTTAGCCATGATTCATATTATCATAATTGTTATTACTATTTGTTACTTAAGACTGAAAAATCCACTGCCAGTATGTTCGATATTTTAAATTGACGAGGGTACGTGTATCGTGTATCGTATAATATGTGAATAAGCTTGGCTTAATGGCGGACCAAATACATGTACCTCCTGTCTGTAAGCAAACTTGGTTTACCGGCGGACCAGATACTAAGGTCCTGTGTATGTAAATGGGCTTGGCTTACTGGCAAAACAGGTACCAGCACCATGTGTATGTTAATGGTTAAGCAGATGGTTAACTGATAATTGATGCTGCGCGCTTTCGCAAATTTTACTCATCATCCGCTAACGTTGACCTATTTTCAAATACAATGTATTCTCGGTTCGACCCATTAGTTTTCATACCGCGAGAAATAATATTTAAATCGAGAATGATTTTTAAAAGTATGCTGGACCGCAGTTAAAGTATAAGTGACGTTACCCCACCAATCACCGTCGGACTGTAAAGGATCTTAAAATACACTCGGGACTTAGGCAGATGATCCTAAAGTACTGTCGGGGTAATAGAAAGCTGAAGTTCATGGGCTGTCAAATTCAAGGGCAATTTTACACAATCGGTTGGAAAAAAAATTACATAATTGCACTTGCGCACAAATGACATGGTTTTATGTTTTATAAATTATATATTTCTACTAAAGATTGAGATGTAAGGAAAGCTATGTTTTGAGCAGTTTTGTACCTGCATATTGCAACACGATTTTCTTATTAATGTTAAAAACGAAAGGATTTTAATTAAAACAATCCAATCACCGGAGAGAAATGTGTGCAATACCCGGATCCAGATGTGAAGTTCGTGAGCTCCACCAGTTCTGCCAGCTAAACTGGAAAGCTCCAGTGGAGTTATGCAGCGTTGTTAGGCACGTTTTATTAAACAAAACAAAATAATTTACGGTTCGATCTATTGGCTTCTAGGTTTTTTTAATTGAAAACAGCAACAATCTTACAGTTAAATTTAAAACCAAAGAAATGACCTCAAAAAAATCTATTAATTAATTAATGATGAGTAAGGTGGGCCGAATTTTAACAATTTCGGAATTTTGATTTGGAATAGTGTTAAAAAGTTGCGTTTTGGCAATACAAAAAAAAATGTTTATTTTCGAATTTTTTGTAAATTTGGTTTTTTCACCCTCTACAGGGGGTTAAAAAAATTTGAAAATTTCTAAAAACTGAAATTTGTAATTTTGGCTTGGAATAGGGTGGAAAAGCTTCCTCTTGACAAATGAAAGAAAATATTTAACTTTCATTTTATCCGCAATTTGCGTTTTCAACCCTCTACAGGTGGTTGAAAAATTAAAAACCGCGATATAACTCATATTGTGCAACAGCTCCTCGCTTTTTCAATACTTATTAGGCTAATAATAAATATTAAACACCCATAACTCCCCGCACGAAAGTTAATGCCCCAGTTTGAAACTAAAAAAGACTTTAATCAGTAAATCAATTGGGTTTAGGAAGAGGGAGGGTGGGATGGAACTCGCTGAGCAGCCTTTTAATATTTATTATTAGCCTAATAAATATTGAGAAAGCGAAGAGCTGTTCCACAATTTGAGCTATATCGTGGTTTTTAATTTTTCAACCCCCTGTAGAGGGTGGAAAACTCAAATTGAGGAGAAAATGAAAGTTAATTATTTTCTATCATTTGTCAAGAGGAAGCTTTTCCACTCTATTCCAAGTCAAAATTACAAATTTCAGTTTTTCGAAGTATTCAAATTTTTTAACCCCCTGTAGAGGGTGAAAAACCAAATTGACAAAAAAATCGAATATATACATTTTCTTTGTATTGCTAAAACGCAACTTTTTCACACTATTCCAAATCAAAATTCCGAAATTGTTAAAATTCAGCCCACCTTAATGATGAGGGTACAATATGATGATTGTACTGAGGCCAATTCTGTTGGTATACTCGGTACTGTATGCCTTATATCTAAAAACTCTAAGCACTACTAGCCGAAGTGATCACTTTGGTTTACTTAAGACTAATACAGATATATAAATCCAAATCCAGTAGCAGCACCAATAATGAATTCAGTAATAATAATATTATCAGTTAATAACGAAAACCACAACAACTAAATCAATCGGCCGGAAAATAAATGAATTAATAAAATTAATGAACGCTACCTTAAAGCTTGGTCAACAATGCTAGATTTATATTAAAAATAATATTAACGATACCACTTTAGATTCGAAGGTTTGCTGCTGAAAAGGCTGCAAGCTCAGCAAGTCATCTGCTCGTGAATGAGAGTATTCTGTCCAACAATGTGAACCAAAGGTGAAACCCTGTAGTGGAACCCGGTCACGAAAACCCGATCGTGAAACCTTGTAATGGCTTCTGGCCCTGGTAGCAAAATCCCCTCTCGACTTGTAGGGTTGCCTGGAGGATCAACTAACTGTCTCGGTTTTATAAGGTGAGCTTGGAAGCCTCTCGTGCAGTACGAATATCCCGAGAAATCGGTTGTGTCAAGCACCAATTATGGACTCAATCCCAGATCCACTAGAAGGGTAGTATAACAACACAACACAAAAAAGGTTGAGTCAGTAACAACACAATACAAAAAAAGTTGGGTCAGTAACAACACAACACAAAAAAGGTTGAGTCACCTACAACTGCACTTCGGCAAGATGCTTCCTCTCTCTCCAGTAGGCATTTCTAGAAGGCCGAGATCATCGATTTCAGTCAATTTGCCTAGAAAAAAATGATAGAGTCGAGAGCCCTTGTAGAAATGAAGAAATAGTCGATACGAGGAATACTTGTAAGATAATAACCGAGAACTAAGAGTCGTAGAGTGACCGCGAAAGCAAGAACAAACGAGCTAAAATTAAATTTTTCAATATATAATAGGAGGTATCCCTGACAACATAATAAATCTGCAAAAATCCCAATCGACAGCAATTAAGTGAAAAGAGCCTATTACTATTCAAGGCTACTAATCGAACATTACAAAAGTTATGTCATGCCACGTGAAAAGATAAATATAAAGTAGAAATCCTAGATATCAAAGTCCACAACTGTCGGTAAGAAGGCGGACATACAAAATAACCTCAAAACCCACTAAAGGAAAACAAACGTTGACGATTGATTTAAAATTAAAAAAATATATGGGAAAACCTTGGGGAAATATGGGGGGGAAGGGCCTCAGATCCCTAGAAAAATATGAGAAGAACAAACAACAAGTAATATATGCAGAAATCAACAAATTTTAGAAGAAAATAAGCAACAGGTACTAATTTATACTATCGAAGAGAAAGAAAAATATAATAACTAACAAATATTCTCGAATTAACAAGTAAACAAGAAAGCAGCAGCGGTATTTCGGTAAACCGAAAGTAATATATGAATTTAACCGATCTAACGAGGATCAAAGGTAGGTTATTACTTAATTTTTGAATAAAGAACTGCAATAAAACATATTTATTGTAATATAACTAAGCAAAATTAAACTAATAAATAAAGTCAGTCACAAAGTGCTGAGGGACGACATAAGAAAAGGGATGATCAGAGTAGCGACTTACGACCACAACAGTGTTATAAAAGCTAATGTATCTTATATAATACTCGTATGTACACATAATTAATTAATATTAATAAATGCTCCAACGGAAAGTCTATTATTAAACTTATTGACAACAAACCACATAAATGAATTTTTAATTAATTAACCGATGGGGTTAATACTCAAAAATTCTTACCCCTAAATATAAAATCTTTTGTTGCCAAATACAGCATATGAAATAAAATTTATAATGTTTAATAGTGACAAATCAGACAATATTTGGGAAGTGAATTTTTGTATTTGTAAAAAACTATATTATATCCCCTTTGCAAACAAAATGTCACATCTGAAAGAAACAGATTAGCACCTGATTTCTCATTTTGTATTAACCTGAAAATAATTACTTTAATATACTTATCTATCATAATCTAATAACATCTACAAATTTAAATCAGCTACCTCAACAATAGCAATGTGTTAATGTAAATTCGAAATTGTGCAAGTGAAGCGTCGTTATAGATGGAAAACTTATGGATCATTGAAATGCAGAACATCGCCCACTAACAGTACGTATATCTTAACTACGAAGTGACACATCATATGTTACGTATAATCTAACCTACGCGATCAAGTTTCTTAGGGATGATTAGAGCTGCTGACGTTTATGTCCCAAGTTATAATGTTAATTTGAATTATTTAATCAACTAGATTTGTTAATACAATTCAAAATTCATTTGATTTTAAGGAGATATTTTTTGAACATTTTCATGGTTTTTTATAAAGAACTTCCTTTAAAAGTGACGTCATAGGATTACAGAGATTAATACAAAATACTTTAGCGTGAATTGTATATGGCTAAGTGTTAATTAACTAGATTATTAGTGAACCAAGTTTATGGTTAGAATGTACGTTTTGGAAAACTGAAGAAACTCCACTACAGTTTTATGGTATTAAAAAATTTCTGAATAGTAATTATTACGAGTTACTATTTATTAAATTTTGTATTTTAGCTGCTTGAAATTTTTTTAAATTTAATGCAAATCCATAAAACAAAATTTCTAAAAGTAATTTGAAATTATGCATACATAGATATTTAAATGTTTACATTTTAATAATTTACAAGGTTATTGACAGAGCTATTTAAAACAATTTTGAAAAACTATGCCGCCGTCTTGTAACAAAGTTAAAGAATAATAATAATATATCACCAATAAATTACGATTATTTTGATTATCTTGGCATCAATAAATTATAATTATTATGATTATCTTAGATATACGGTATCCCCAAGAGTCGCGTTTATTTTGTATGGCAAGTTTCACTTAGTCTTACATATTGTCCTGACTCACCTTAACCTGATTGCGATAAGTTAATAATAATAATAATAATAATAATAATAATAAATAAAGCTTTATTGTCAAAAAAGTATAAAATTCTTTTCAGAGACAAAGCATCAAGTAAAATAATTAAAAGTAAAAGACATAAAAATTAAAACAACAAAACATTAAATAGTGATTACATAAAAAAAATAATACCTAAAAATAATAAAAACCATAAATACAATAAATGGAGGAACAAAACTAGCACTAAAACGCATTACACAATGTACCCAAACCACAACACATTGCATTAGATTAGACTGTCATGAAAAAATTCATCTACCGAATAATAAGCTTTTGCAGCTAGTAGCTTTTTGGCCTTTCTTCCAAACATTTTTAAATTGCCAATCTGACGCAGTTGTAGTGGTAAATGATTAAATATTTTTTTGCCAGTATAAATAAGAGATCTTTTAATTTTGTCGGAAGTTGGTATGGGCAAATAAGCCACGTGAGAACTGCGTGTTGGGTAGTATGTCTGCGAATGAATTTCGGTGACGTACTTTTTGTGAACCAGACATACCGTTTCCAGAATAAATAGGGATGGTAGGGTAAGAAGCTTTTTAGCTTTAAACACTGGTTTACAGCTTTCAGAGGGTCTCATGCCGTACACATACCTAACAGCCCTCTTCTGCAATACAAAAATAGCGGTGAAGAGGTAATTACTGCATGATCCCCAAAAACATTTTAGGGCATACCCCTTATCAATTTAAATTAAATAACTAAATCGAACTATACACTTGCTTTAAATCAGCTGTGCATCTAACGGTATTTCTCGCGCCAGATATCTTTTCGCAAAGAGATTTACAATTTTAGTATATTAGCTCGCCCTCGAGGTAATAGAAAGATAAGTATGTTTTGTTTTTGTCAGTAATCCGTGCGTGAATTTTGATTTCATCTAAACTTGAAATTTTTTACTTATTGATTATAACATACAAATTAGAGCCATGCCTTATTTTGAGAGATTTTAACAATCTACGGTCATCTCTGAGTCTACTCAAACTTTTACCTGCCCTTTGCGACAATAAAAATAGGATCGAGCCCTTACTCTTGCCCTCAGAATATATAGTTATGTAAAATTGAAATAATGAAATATACATTTTGCGTAACAGAGTTGGGTCTCGCCTGGAATAGTAGACATGGAGACATTGGCTGTATCAGAAGTATAACTTTACATGTAGATCTATGGATACGTCCTGTATCACCTGTATCAGCCGATTAACATTGTCCGGGCGACACAATACACGTCAATATTTTAAGCCAGGAGAACACCCACAGAGTCATGGCGAATTAAGTCACGGTATATGAAATTATTGGCACCTGTATCAGCCGATCAACGTTGTCCGGGGAACATAATTTCACCGTGGCCAAACTCTCCACAAATCTACGGATATTAAACCTAACTAGGTTTTGTCAGACATATAATGGATCCTGTATCAGCCGATTAACGTTGTCCAGGGGACGTCATATAGAGACAAGTATAAGGTCAGGGAGATACTAGAGGCATCGCGGAGCGTTAGACCACGAACTATGAAATAAATGACCCCTGTATCAGCCTATTAATGTTGTCCGCCATTTTACTTTAGTTGCCTAAGCTTTGAACTCTTTATTGCTTTTATATGTATCTAGGCTTGCGCACGCCTGTGCTGCAACCCTTACCGCGTCTCCCTTATATGCATTTAGCAGGTTTATTCATTGCAATGATTGTAACAGTTCGATTTTGCCAATTTTAAAATTTCATTTATATGCCGCATTTAGGGGAAAATATTATGCTGTATTTTGCACTCATCGGTTTATTAATTCTGAATTTAATAATTCGCTTGAAACTGCCTCTTTCCTCAATGTAAAATTAACTATATTTTAAGTATAGGTTAGCTAAACACAACTTTTACTCTGTTGATGATTTTATAACCACGCCTCTGAATATATGACATATGTGCTCAGATCCTGATCAAGACTTGCTCTAGTAAAATTTATTGTAGTGTAGGTGCATTTTATTTTATTATTATTGTATCCTTAACCAGCCTATGCCCATGTTATGATATCCTAAATCTATACTTAATAGCATATTTGTCTATATTTATACGGTTCTGTCTGTCTGTCATTTTAAATTATGTTGACTTGTGGGTAGTAGGTTTGTATTGTTTCTATTGTTATTTTGTTTTCTGTTTCTTAGTGATTGAACCTTATTTTTAACAACTCATGTACTTCATTCTTCTTAATTTTATGACTTGTGTAAGACTGTAAAGTTATTGACACCAATAAATTATCTATCTATCTATCTATCTATCTATCTATATATTTGTATTCTTAATCCGTTGTGACTATTTATTTTAGTTGATAAACGATGTATGTACCTTATTATTAAGTTAACTTGGCTTGATTTGCATTATATTATCGTAAACAGCCAGCGAGTATATTTCTCGTTTGGTACGGCCGACTAGTTTTTGTGTGGTTCATGCTAAATAATAGGAATGGGCTACCTATCGCGCGTTTGTCATTCTCGATTTAGATTTTTGATGGTTTATCATTCCTGTTAGAGCATTTCCTAGCCTTTCTGGAAGAATGTAATTTTAGCTCACTATTCGTGGCTTCCGCCGTCATTTATCATCATAATAAGCGAGAATTAAGGGGTTTATTTTCTTAGAATTATTCCTTGTATCGAAACACTCGTCAAGTTTTCAGCCCATTACTACTTGTGTCACAGTATTTCATTTAAGGCAAATTGACGGAAGACGGAACATTGGAGAAGTCTTTTCTAGTTTGCTCGCCTGGGGAACGTTTGCCGGTATAGCGGGAAACTGCACGTTTTGAGTATTGTGATATAATACAACCCTTTTGATAAGGGATTTATCGTGTTGTTTTTGTTTGTGTTTTAACACGACCGATTTTTCGGGCTCTACATGCTGTACTAGGTAAGCATTTTCTCTGAATTCCTTTTTCTGTGGCCTATGAAGCACGTGATCAACATGTTGCTATTTTTTTTGTTTCCATTATTTATAGCGGCTTCCACGTTCGTCCCATAAGACCGAGACCGTCGAATCTCCTCTAATACACCCTCAAGTCCGAGTCTGAGGTAAATATCGCTACCATTTTTGCCTAAATTAATGGAATTGATTGCTTATCTACCTTTTATTTTTTTTTGTGCACATAACGCCATTTGCTTTTCCCATGTGGTATCTTATCTACTCCATTTTATCTGATCCGAATTTTTATTTTAATGCAACTTTAATTTTGATCATATGGGGAAGTTTATATATTCTTTAGGGGTGATTTATACCTATCTTTTTATATTCAAGTTGCCTGAACCTTAATATCACTTTTATTTGCTTTGTTGCACTGCAAGTCCATGGTTTTTTTTTGTCTGGGAAAATTTGTTTATAAAGAAGATGTATTTATGCAAAGAGGGAGGGGGTCTATGATTTTTATTAAAGTAAGGGGGCTTCATTTAATGCATACTGGATTATTTCAGGGTTCTTCTGCTGGGCCAGAAGTTTACTTGATGAACCAATTTCTTCTGCCGGGCCAGAGGTTCAATTAAATGACTGCAACTTTGTTCTGAAAGGCCGGAAGCAGGTCCACAACTTTTTTCCCTGGAAGCCTGACGAAGGGCCTTAACTTGTGGTTCCCGCACTAGAGGCCATCGACAGAGTTCGACGACCGGATTTGGGTATAAGTTTTGTGTCTTATGTTTACTCTTCGTTTGCTTTTATTGATATAAATCAAACATTGAATTGAGCTAGCTCATTGATTTTAATTAATTTAATTTACATTTATTCACTGGTTTATCGGACCAGTTAATCTAATTGCTTTGAGTTGTTTTCTCATTTTAAGCGCTCACTGGATAACTTCATTCTTTTCATTAATTAGTCGGCAGATATAGCCGCTCTGAATTTTATCTTTTTATCATATGAATCAAGCTAACCACAGTTTTAATCTGATCTGGTGCTTTTATTAACTTCTCAAGTTTTTTTTTGATCTAATCATTGTGTCGGCTCATTGCGGCCTATTATCACCATCAGTGCAGCTATTAGCGCACGCATACATAGTTGTAAGAAGCTTAGTCTGCGTCAAGTGATCACTTTGATAAGTAGTGTTTAGTGCATTTAGTGATAAGGCATATAGAACCGAGGTTTTCCAACTGAATTGGTCTCTGTACGTACAATCTTCATATTGTACTCCGTTTATTTTATTAATTACTTTAAGTCATTTAACATTCTTTTGTCTACTCAACCACATTTTACTATAACCATTTTCTCCAGATAGATTGTTGCGGTGTTTGCAAAAAAAAAGATTTAGTAGCAAATATAGTGTCCATTAAATTTTTAGATTGTATTTT
>JAEQML010068685.1:0-18084 GCA_016904865.1 Pissodes strobi | reverse complement strand
GTGTTGACCTGGGAGATGTATGTTTATATACTCTGCAGTTCGCAGACGATCAGGTTATCATAGCTAATGATAAAGACGATCTGGAGTATATGACGAGAAAACTACAGGAGGAATATAAACGATGGGGTTTGGAAATAAATACACAAAAAACAAAATACTTACCAATTGATGCAGAATTATCCAACATACAACTGGACAACGACGAAGTAAAATCCTGCAATGAATATACCTATTTGGGAGTTATATTTGACACAACGGGTAAAGATGGCAAGGAGATTAAAAATCGAGTAACACAAGCTAGGAGGACAATTGGCTGTCTGAATGGTGTATTTTGGAGTACTGAAATAGGCAAGAAACGGAAACTCAATATCTATGAGACCCTGATAAAAACGGCGCAGAAACGTGGAGGATAACAGAGGCCAACCGAAGAAAACTTGAAGCAGTAGAAATGTACGCTTTTAGACGGAGTTTACGAATATCTCGAAGAGAGAGGGTTCAAAACGAAGAAGTTAGACAACGAGTAGGTATAGACGGATCTTTAACAACCCATATTTAAAGGAAACAACTGATATGGTACGGCCATGTTCAGAGAATGGATGATACAAGACTCCCCAAAAAAGTTATGCAGTGAGTACCTCAAAATCGCAGGAAGCGTGGAAGACCTAAGAAGACATGGAAAGAGGGCATAACAAGAGCAATGAGTGCCAGGGATTTAACAGAAGACCAATGGAATGACCGGAGAACGTGGAAGTTAAGCATCGGACAACGTCGTAAGACGTTCTAAAACCGATATATAGATAGATGTTGTAAAATACAGATCTGATCCCAAACCTAGATGTCGAATCTCTGCGCCTTTAGGAAACACTCCCACCATCTTTCAAGCAGAACTAAATGCTAAATGCTGAATGTGCCAAAAAAGGCAAGAGGTGCAAAGATCTATATCTTCTATCAGATAGTAAAGCAGCCTTAAAAGCACTAGCATCTAGCAGAATTAACTCCTGGCTAGTGTGGGATTGTCGGATGACTGCAGATCAACTGGCAAACAGAAACAGACTCACCCTAATGTGAATACCAGGGCACGAGAGTGTGGAAGGCAACGAAACCGTTGATCAGCTCGCACGGAATGGTGCACAGACTGCCTTTCGCGGGCCTGAACCATTCTGTGGCATCACTACAGGGCATGTAATGAATAAGCTCAGAAATTGGAGAAAAATGTGGAAAGATACACATTGAGTCAATGCACCTGGGCAAAGACAGGCCAAAAGACTCATCTCTCACTTCACAAAAAAGCTTGTCAAGGTACAAAAAAAATTAGATAAAACTGGCAGTAGACCTTCTTCTCACTGGACATGGGCCCTGGAGGTACCACCTCAAGAAAATGGGGAAGATCACTGACAAACAATGCAGATTCTACGAAACTATGGCTGAAACGTCAGATCACTTATTCGGCGAATGTCAGGCACTGGCTCGCCAAAGGTTAAGGCATCTCGAAATTTGGCACCTGGAGATCTACAAATGCTCAACCCTCGAAGTATTCTGAGGATCCCGAAAGAGATATGAATTTTCGTGTGACATAAAAGGGTATACACAAAAGATCAATTGTGGTCAACGTGTTTAAGGGCAAATCTTGCCGAGAAACCCCTCTACCATACCATGCCATACCATAGCAAAAGTCCAAACGATTGGCATATATTGATTTCATTTCATATGTTACATTTAGCAGGCTTTCTAAAAATTAGAACGCTGAATGTTGATGAGCTTTGGGATAGAAAAGGAAAATGGAGTGACATGTTTTGGACCTTTTGAGACATTTGCGGTTTGATGCTCACAGGAAATGAGAAAAAAAAAGAATGAAAATTGGTAAACTTGCGCCAATTCGAGATGGTTTTGATAATCTTACAACCAGTTGTCAAAAGCATTATTCAATTTCACAAAATGCAACTATTAATGAAATGCTGGAGGAATGTCAAGACTGATGCAAAATTAAGCAGCACCATACCATCTAAACCCAACAAATATAGTCTTAAACTATTCATATTGATTTATATTTCAGTATTGTTGATAAATCATATGAACGAATGTCAATAATTGCAAATAGATGGTATGTTTCGTTAAAAATGGCTTATTTTCAAAAATTTTTGGACAAGCAAAAAACTACATATAAAAAAAATGAATGGGACGATATGCAGTCTAATTTTTTCAAGGAATTCGTTGAAATAAGTCGTTGATTCAAGGATCTTCTGCACCCTAAATATTGGAATATACGTAGGCCAACAACCTGAAGGTCCAAATGATGCTAAACGTGTCATCAAGCATTTAGTCTCTCCCATATTAGGATCGTAAAGAAACATAACACCAAACAATTGATTCACCTCAGATCAATTAACCTTTGTCGAGACAATTCGAAAAATGAGAGAGAGGGAGAGTTGCCAAAGGAGTTTACACTAGTTAAGCATAGCCGAATAATTTCAAGGATATTCGGATATCGGGAAAAAATAAAAACCTTATAATGATTTTGAGTTTTCACAATAGTGATGCTACTGATTCTACCTCTAGTACAAAATACAAACTGAAGATAATAACTTTTTACGATGATACAAAAGGAGGTGTCGATTTTGCTGGCCAGCTTTCCGCATTGTATAACATAGCACAGACGACCAAATGTTGGCCCATGTGATCTTGTAATGTTGCAGATTGTAGTTTGCTAGGAAGTCGTTTCGGCAAATTTGAGCCGCCCAGCACTAGTACCTTTACAGATATTTTGTGCATGATTCTACAACTTCATTTGTGTCCAAGAGATGTAGACTTCTTCCAAACGAAGCTATTTTCTTGGGAGGTAGTTGACGCACTTCTTGAGGTGTTAGCTGTACTCGTTCAAGGCAGGTACTTGAGCTTTTTAAAGAGTTGGGTTGGACATTGGCAGAGTAGATGTTCTGCGGTTTCAGTTGCATTATCGCAAAATACGCATTGGTCGTCTTCTGCTCTGCCCATTGCCTTTAGGTGGTATTTTACCGGCCAGTTTTAGTATCTGCTCTGTTCATGTCTAAGAGTTGTTCTGCTCTTTTTGCAGAAGTGGTGGTAAACCTTTTTTGCCTGTCTTAGTCCTCCAGTAGGACAGTTGGCCTTTTCCCCATTTGTTTAGTTCTTTGGTGATGTGGCTCTTCATAAGGCCACAGTATGGCTCTGGACCATAATATGGCGCTCCAGCTCCTTCTTTCCCAAGGCAGTCTGCTTTTTCGTTGCCCTCTATGTCTCTATGGCCAGGAACCCACATCAAAGTTACCTGGTTGCGTGTTGCTAATTGTTTTAGGGGTTGCTTACATTCCCAGACTAGCTTTGGCACGCACTTGAAAGCTTTTAGAGCTTTTAGAGCCCCTCTGGCTGTCTGAAAATATGTAGATGTGCTTTCTGTGAAGTCCTTGTGTGAGGCATTTTTTTTTTAGTGGAATAAATGTTGCAACAAGAAAAGCAAACAATTCTAAGTCATGCCTTGACCATTATTTTATTAAGTGTAATGGAAACATTTTTCAAAAATTAAGTGTGTTGTTTTGGAAGAAAGCATGACAGTCCATGATGCCATTTTATTAAATATTCCACTGAAAAGCAGCTTTCAATCAAATAATAAAGTAAAATCATTAGAAATGGTTAATTATGACAAACTAAAAAAAACTATTGGTTAGGGAAAGTTGGGAGAGTGTATTGTTGTGTTTGGATGCTAATCAATGTACAGATATGTTTATAGATAGGCTTAAGCATATGATTTCACAATGCACTAATACTAAAAAGTTAAGTAATAAAAAAGTGAGGCTAAAACCATGGATCACTGGTGGCTTGTTAGTATCAGTAAGAAATAGAAATAAACTAAAAAAGGAATGTACTTTAAATCAAAATAGCGGTATCCTTCTAGAAAGGTATAAAAATTACAGGAAAACTCTTTCCAAACTTATTCAAAAGACTAGATACCTATACTACAAGGAGATTGCTCAACGAGCCTCAGGTGACCCAAAGAAACTTTGGGATGTAATAAAACAAGCCACCAACGATCAGATTCGGAGGGTGGAGATAAATAAGATCAGAAATGGTGATAATGTTGAATTAAATGACAAAAAGTTAATTGCAAATGAGTTTAATTAATTTTTTGCAAGTATAGGGGCTCAATTAGCAAGTAAAATAACACCTTATAGTTGTGGAAAAAATGTAGAGCGCACAATGAATTCTTTTCTTCTGACTCCCAGCTCAGAAAAAGAAATTTTAATGAGTATTCAGAGCCTTAAGACAGGGGTAAAGGGGGGTGAAGATGGCATTTGCTCCTCTATAATAAAAATGTTTAAAGATAAATTAGTCAAACCTTTATGTCACTTGGTGAATACTACCTTTGGTACTGGGGTTTTTCCCGAAATTTTAAAAAGTACAACTGTTATTCCACTTTTTAAACAAGGAAACAAAGCATTAACAAATAATTATAGGCCATTTGCTTTAACAAGTTCCATAAGTAAAATTGTTGAAAAATGTTTGAGATTTAAATTAAATGGTTTTTTAGAAAAAAATAAGATTTTACATCCTAATCAATTTGACTTTAGGGAGGCCTCCAGTGCCGAAGATGCTCTGTGTAGGGTTACAGAGTCGATCCTGAAAAAATTGGATGAAGGAAAAAAGGTGATAGGTATATTCCTCGACACCAGATTCTATTAAAGCGTTTGGAACATGTGGGCATTTGAGGTATTGTGAATGACCTTGTTAAATCCTACTTATTTGGGGGGAAGCAAATCATAAGAATCTCGGGTGAAAAAAGTAGTGAGTTGGAGATAGAGTTTGGGTTAGTGCCACATGGTATAGTGCTTTCACCTCTGCTGTTCCATATCTACATAAACAGCCTCATGCATGAATTGGGGGGAATATTTTGCTTTGCGGATGACTCTGTTGCAATAGTTTGTGGGGATGACTGGGAGTCTGCAAGAGGGAATGCCGAGCTCTTGTTACAGAAAATTAAAAGATGGTTAGATTCGGGTTTACTTTCCCTGAATATCGAGAAAACTAAATTTTTGACATTTTCACTATCCTCTCGGACATTGCCAGGCTTTAATAGCATAAAAATGCACAACTCCCAATGTGATCGAGAATATGTGTGTAATTGTGATAGCTGGATCGGGAAAAAATCTTCTATACGGTACTTGGGGGTAATAATTGATGAACTTATTACTTGGAAAGAGCATGTTCAGTAATAGATGCTTTATTGTCAAAAAATTTTCCAATTTGTAGACAAAGCTAGAGTACAAAATATACAAAACATATAAAAACACAAATAGAAATATACAATAAAAAGAAAAACCTAACTATACAAAACTTTATACAATTGTGCAAATTGTACGAGGTCAAAATATTATTTAAAATGTTAAATATGAAGAGCTAGAGTACAAAACATACAAAACATATAAAAAAACATATAAAAACACAAATAAAAATATACAATAAAAAGAAAAAGAAAAACCTAACTATACAAAACTATACAATTGTACAAATTGTACGTGGTCAAAATATGTAAAATATTAAATATCAAAATATTTAACATCAAATCCTAAACACTAAACACCAAGCATTAAACATGAAATCATTAAACCAGTGTGTAAGATGCTCAAAATTAAGTATTAATTAAAAAAAAAGTCGTTGATTGCGTATAAGGCTCTGTCCAGTAAGTATAGTCTCAAAGCTCTGCGAAATGCGGGAAAAGATGTTATTGACTTCAGTTCAAATGGTAGATTATTGTGCATTTTTTTTTTGTATTGTACAATATAGAGCTTTTAACTAACTCTGAGCGTGGGGTTGGCAAATAAAGATCATGCTCCGTATTCCTAAGTGAAATGGTCTATCTGGAATGGCAGATACGTGCTTGCGGATTAAGCAAACCGATTCAAATATGAATAAGGAAGGAAGAGTTAATATTTTAAACCTTTTAAAGAAATCCTGGCCGTGAGTTCTACTGTTTAGTAAGAGTGAATATCGAACAGCTCTCTTTTGTTGTTTGAAAATACGCTCAAATTGAGTCGCACAACACGTACCCCAGAATGGAAGGGCGTATCGGAGGTGCGACTCAAAAAGGGCATAATAGACTGTTCTACCAGTTGACACGCTAAGTTCCCTGGAAACAGTTCTTAACGCAAAACAGGCAGAACTTAATTTTTTTGATAAGACATCGATGTGCAAGTCCCACTTCAAATGGCTGTCCACAACAAGCCCCAAAAATTTCACAGATTCCAATAGTGGTGTTAGTTATTAAGTACAAAAGATTGCAACGTACTTTTATATGAGAAAACTTTAGTTTTAGAAACGTTGAGGCACAGGAGATTAGAATCACACTATGATTTAATGGTGATTAAGTCACTAGATACAGTTCTATGAAGCGCCGTAATATCCGGATTGCCCCAAGTGAAACTAGCATCGTCCGCAAAGAGACAAACTTTACCGCTGATGTCCAGACAAGCAATGTCGTTGATAAACAGCAGAAACAAAATGGGGCCTAGTACTGAACCCTGGGGTAGTCCACAATCTATTGGCCCGCAAGAAGACATCGACGTATCAACCCACACAAGCTGACTTCTGTTGTTAAGATACGACTTAAACCATTCGAGAGGCACTCCTCTGAATCCGTAGTACTGCAATTTGTTAATTAAGATATTATGATTTACACAATAGAAAGCTTTAGTGAAATCGCAGTAAATGGTTGCTGTAGAGTGATGGTTGTTCAGGTTGGAGTATACATAATTAAAGAGGGAAAACATAGCATCATTTGTGCATTTGTTACTTAAAAATCCAAATTGATGGGTAATAAGTATTTTATATTTAGAGAGAAAAGGTAGAAGCCTTTTTTTAACCAATATTTCAATTATCTTTGATAATGTGGGAAGTAGTGCAATTGGGCGATAGTTCGAAGCTTTATTCCTTAAGTCATTCACAATAGACCATGATTCTTTAGCAACGTTACCGGATTTAGCTAGCCTCTCATTATAATAAATGTCCTTGGCAGCTTTTATAGTTTTATGATAGACTTTCCTGTAAAGTTTCACGTAATCATGGAAGAAGACGCTGTCCGAGTATTTTTTTAAGTGAGATAATGAACGCATGTTCTTTGCAGATGTGCGTAAGCCTTTAGTTGACCAGGGGTTATGTTTTTTAATTTTGATAGGCCTAAGCGGAAAGAATTCGAACGCCAGAGTAGATAAAGTTTTTATAAATCTAGAAAATTCGGTATCGATATCATCAGAGAGGACAACCCAGTCAGTTATTAGACATAGGTGCTTGAAATTTAGAAAATTTTTGTCCGAAAATATACGGCATAATTTGCGTGAAGCAATTTTGCATTTGGATTTTACCGAAAATTCTATTAACACTGCCTCATGATCAGAGAAACCCGAGTTAAGAACAGTACAATCAACGAATTCTGGATCAAAAGATGACACGACATAGTCTATAGTACTAGAACTAGTTTTAGTTATCCTAGTTGGTGAGTTAATATGCATGATTATACCAAAAGAGTCGAAAATGGACCGAAGGGATTCTTGAGCAGCACACACACTGGAAAAGTCAACATTAAGATCGCCACACAAAATTAATTTGCTTCTTAAAGGCAGGGCTTCAAGCAAGCTCAGTAATCTTTGACTGAATGTATGCATGTCAGCGTCAGGTGTTCTGTAAATACAGACAAGATAGAGGTCGTAAGCGTTATGATAGACGATAGAAAATTCAAATACCTTCTCACACAATAAATTATCGAACTTAGTTACTGCCGAAAAGTCGTTGTTAGTAGACATTATCATAGTACCTCCATGAGATAAATTACTTCTATTAAATCTAGTTACTGTAGTATAATTTTTGACAAACACAGGTTCATCAACATTTAACCAATGTTCAGTTATGGCAATGATTTCTGGAAAATTAAGCTCTTCTAGTAATAGAAATAATTCATCTGATTTGTGTCTTAAGGACTGAATATTAATAAGAAAAACACTAAGCTTGCCATCATCCAATTTTTCAGAGGGTGCTTGATCCTCTGTTCGCGTCATTATATCTAAAAATTCTTCCGTCTAATCGGAGAACCAGTAGCAAAATAATTGCCATGACTTTCCCTAACCTTCTGAAGGTGTTGAAGTCTCTCCGATGAAAAGAAAGACCTGAAGGCAGATAGATCCGTATCAACCTCAGCCGAACCAATACCGTAGGCGTAGTGGAAGCGATAATATAACTTAGGTAAGGAGTTCACGTCACCAGGAAGTCCCTCCAAAGCTAGAGCTAATTTGATGCTGGTGTTGGTGTGCCCTTCAAAACACACACTGGAGGGTTGGTCATGGAGATAGGCAAGGAACAGCAGAAGAGCCTTTAATATGGAGGGGTCTCTCAGCCTAGCCAGCAAATAACGTCCATTAGACGCATCCGAATCTCGCGACAGCCGCACTATGGGTGGAGTCATCGGGTCCAGATCCAGCCCACTATCCCTCTTCGCACTTTTCTTCACAACAACCTCCAAATTCTCCAGCGCAAGGGACTTAATCGCAAAATCGCAGCCAAAGCTTCCTTGTCAGAGACAACCCCAACACACCTCACCCCTCCAAGTATATGTACAGATGTTGAATCAGAGCGTGGTGGTAGGCTTCGGCCGTCCAAAGTGCCTGGTACAAAATGTTAATAGCCAGTGGACAAAGTACTAGCTGCAGGCGGCGATACCTTTAAGGGTGTTAAGGATGAATTGGCAGTGACTATTTCAGTACCCGGCGGCCACATACTTATGTCCTTAAGCTGCTTTAGGTGGCTTTTTTTCTGTACATCAACCTTGAAATCGGAGTGAGAACAGTCCTTATTCTTCAGCATTGGAAAGCATCGGATAAAGTCAGTAGTTCCAAGTTTTTCTTTGACATAGTGTGCAAGCTGGTTTGCTGTATAAGGTGGTGGGATCTTGGACACTACCACATAATGCCAGTCTTCTTTTATGGGGGATATGTGAGGTGTGGGAGCAATGACTTTAGGAGAAGTAATAACCACTGTGTCATGGTTATCTGTATGGTCGGTCTGAGTCGAAATCGATTTTTTTATTATTGGTGGGTTACTCCTAATAATTGGTTTCTCTTTGGCAGCCAACTTTTCTATCGTCAGTGCCATTTGATTTACACTTTTTCGCATATCGCCCATTTCCTTCAATAACTCTTCCTTTGATGAGTCGTGAATCTGAACTTTAACAGATTCATCATGATTGTCCATAAAAATAAATGACAGATTGAAAATATCTTGTTTCATTGCCTTGATCGAATGGAATAAAGTTTCTTGTTTATTATCAGAGAATCTGGTATGAAGGCTATGAATGTCATCTATTGTTGTGTATAAAATTTTCCATTTGGAGTCATGGTTACTCAAGATGTCGTAAATTTCAGAAATGATTGGAAGGAGATCATTGTTCTTCTTTAGACAGGTTCCCAGGTTCGACGTTCTCCAAAGAGATCTGCCATCCTTGTAGCTGTGACACCTTATCGTGGAGTGTTAACGTAGGAGAGTCACAAACACTGCAGAAAAATCTAATATTGTGGTACTCTTGTTAGTAGAGCACCTTTGTTGTTGCCTTATCAAGCCCAGTACAGGTCATACAAAAATTCCGGCGACACTCTTTAAGTCATTGTATTAATACAAGAAATGCAGCAAATAATAATGTTGTATTGTCCAATCCCAAACACTCTTTATGTCAAAGTCATATATATAGCATAGGTCCCAGAATATATATATATTTTACCTTTTGAGTTAAGAAATAAGAAATGCAATAGGGTAAAGAGGGAAATAGTGGACTGGGTAATTAATAATATAGGTTTGGTCTGAATATTTGTTGTACTTGTGATACTTGGATGTAATTATGATTAAGGTTTGTTGCTATCGGTATTATTTCGATTGGTTTGTGAGTGTTGGAATTTTGTTTATTTTTTTGTTACTATTTTTGGATAATTTGATTGTAGGTGGTTATTAATTGTTAAACACCTCTTTAGAAATGCTGGATAATGCAAATGAGTGCACACACAGTATTTAAAATACCATAGTGCACTGAAGTGATTAGTATATATCAGTGAGTGTTTGATATCAGTTGTTGTAATTAGTACTTAAGGACCAGTTTGTAATTCTTCTGCACGTATACTTATGGCAAACACTTCCGCTTGGAAGATGGTTATATATTTGCCTAGCGGTTTGGAAAGCTTACAGTTTGGACCTGAAATGCCCAATCTTGCCCCTTTCGCTAGTTTTGAACCATCTGTATACCTCAGCGATGCGTTGTCGGCCTGACGTAGTTTTTTACCCTCCCATGATTGGCGGTAATCAATAACCACTGGGAATGAGACAACATGACCGCCATTTGGTAACTTGGTTTGCTGGCATTTTCCAGTTATATTTCTTTTGGCGACCAGTCAAATATCCAGGCTTGAATTTGCCTATTTGGAATAGCCTGTGAGTACTTCACATTGAGATGAAGAGGATGCATGTTCAGCAGTACCTCTAAAGCTGCGGTAGGGCATATTGATATTGCCCCTATTATTCCCAGGCAGATCAGCCTTTGCACTTTATTAAGTTTGATCCGAGCGGTGACCTGCTGCATTCTTGGCCACCATACCCGCCAGACATAGGTGACCGTGGGCTTTATTATTGTTTGGAAGATCCAATATACCATTTTTTGGGGCTGTAGAGATGGTGTTTTCTAGATACTTGTTCCACGTAAGTTTACGGTCCAGTGTCACCCCTGAATAATTTACAATCAATCAATCTCCATTTATTTCAACATTTAAAGTACAAATTTTAACTTACATCTACTTATATGCTACTCGTCTAGCCTACGAACTTCTCGCGTGCTCGCTAGAGAAGCTTTGAGCACATGCTCATAGACATATGCCCTACGCAGTAGAGGACAATCGCAATGTAGAGCAATAGCAAATACGGGCTGATATTCAAATTACTTGGGCCAGGCCCTTCAATCGTTTTGCAGAGAAACGTTACCCTGATATTGCTTTATAAAAAGTGCGGATATCTGTAGGAAAAACTAGCCGAAAAAACCTACTTTGTGATGACGATACAACATAGACAAATATATACAATATATACAGTTAGCGCTAAGATCTACTGAAATTAGCAAGTTGCAGGATGTTAAATTGAGTTTAGATGTTGTACTTCTCTATATCGGTTGAGAAAAATTTAAGAGAGGCTTGAACTATGGACTGTTTGTTACCTTCGCAGGCCTCTAGGAGGTCCGCGAAGTGTTCCAGTGCTTTTAAGAGTTCATCTATATTGACTAGATCATTAATTTTAGTTGTTATTGTTTGAAGTTTGCTGAAGGCGTTTACGGTGTGCTGATCCATCGGTAATTTGCTATTGCTACTTACATTTTGGTTATTTTCTAAGTTAGCGGGCACATTTCGCGCACTATCACTAACACTTATGCGGTTTCTTATTAGTGGAGGAAAGTTTCTGTCGAAGTTTTCCTTCTGTTCTTCCGTCCTCCTGCTGCCTTGCCATGCTGGACGGACAGGTTGTGGCGCTGGTTTATATGCTCTGCTGGCTGGTCGTTGCGGCGGCTGCAGCTGGTCCACCTTGTAGTTATAGACCGGGCATGAAATGTCTATCGATCTATGCGCCCCGCTGCAATTGGCGCACTTCTCAACGCTACTTTCACATTCTACAATCTGCTGCTCTGATTGCCAGCACATCTGGAGCATTTCCACGCTCTCTGGCAGAATGTCCAGGCATGTCCAAGCCCCTGACATCGCTTGCACTGCATGATGGGCCTGGCTGATTTGCGGTAGTCCCAAGATACGCGTTCTTGCATCAGGGATTTGCATTTTGCGTTGAGATGTTTCAGTGTGACGCTAGCTTCTGTTATGACTAGATATAAAGGCACTCTAGTCTTCTTCATTTGAAAAATATCTTTAATTTTCATATCATATTCTTCAATAAGAATGTTTCTAATTTCCTGTGGTAGAATGCCACCATCCAGGCCTTTCAACACAAAAGCGTGGGTTCTGGCTGACTTCTCCGCATAAGAGTGGTATTCTAGTTGCTCATTATCGGATATCCGCTTTAGATTGATCCAGTCTTTTGTCTCCTTACACCATACGATGACGGAGTTGCGAGTGTGTTTTAGACTATGGTATTTTATGTTAGCTGCTTGCAGACTCGCCGTAAATTCCTTGTGGTTATTTTGGCCGCCTTTTATGACTATCGGCGGTGGTGCTGTAATTTTCGCTCGAATAGGTGTCTTGGGCTTCGGGATCACTCTGCGTTTAAGGGCTGGTTATGTTGGCTGTGTCGAAGCCTCAGATTGCGTGTCTTCATCGCCATCGTTATCGCTCAACGGCTGAAAACGGTTGCTCAATTTTTCTGCTGGCTCGCCACCATAGTCAAGATTCACTTGTTTAATACTACGCTTAAACTTTAGAGTTTTCATGGGAACTTTAAATTGGTGTACCAGAGCCGAGGTCGAGGATTCAGCGCCTATATCCATGGGCGTGGCTAACGGGGTATCTAGATTTATGGGAGGAGCCGCATTTGCCGTGGTAGGCGGAGCCACCTTACCTGCTGCGACATCGGGTGATTCCTTAGAGGTCGATTGAAGGACGTTTTTTGTGGCGTTCTCGATTACGCCACTTTTTTTGTTGATGTCGGACTTTGCACTTTCGGTGTTGTCACCTGATTTCTGTTTCTTAGACAGTGGAGATGTACTGCTTTTGCCGGATGACGTGGGATTGCTCACATTGAGTGCCGTCTGGGCCCTCTTTGTTTTTTGGCCGCAATCAATCTTTGATTTAATCTCCATTTTCTTACGGTTTTTAATTCCTCTAGGGTGCGATTGCTGGATGTGCATGGTGCCTCGTACATAGGCCTCTTCCAGTTCGGCATGGGCTGCATCATAGATGAATATAGCTTTCATCTATGGCTGCATGCTCGTTCATAAAAACAGAAAACCAGTGACGGCACTCGCCGCACCTGTGATTCTCTTGCAGGTTGGTCACTACCTTATTTATCTCTTTCAGAGTCTTCGCACGATCGCTCAGGTCTGAGTCCCGAGAGATCTCAGAGAGATCATCTCCCGTCTCGAACATTGCGGGGGTATTGGCCCGGGGATCCGTCCCCGGAAACTGAAAAACGTTAAGATCTCTGTTTCTATTACTGGGGTTTGATAACAAACCGGAGCTAGAACATGAGAAATAAGCACAATGTACTATTAGACTATACGAGTTACAAAAGAACACGAGTTTCGGTTAGAATCGCGGGCGGGCTCGTTCTCACTGGAGACCCCGCAAAATCCAGTCCGCTTCGACCGACGGTTCAAAGCAGAATCCCTGAATAATTTACCTCGATGGTAAAAATTAACTGTGTTCCGTGTAGGATCGGCGCTCTAATTTCTAGCTTCTTTCTTTGTGTAAACGGGACAAGACTGGTTTTCGTAGGATTTAAGGAGATCTTGTGTTTAGTGAATAACACTGGAATAAACAGTCATGTTATTCATCTATCTAATCATCTTGATCCAAAAGATGATTTAAAAGAGCGATTATTTTTAAAAGAATTTGAATTGGCGTTGGTAGACCTATACTTACGGAGACGTGCAATCCGAAATAATTTACCGCAGTTGTGCGGTAATAGCTGGAATATCTGATGATACTGTTTAATCACAAGTGATGCCAGAAGTCACAAGAAAATATTGTATAGAGTGCAAAAACGAAGAGAGATCTCGGTTTTATTGCCAGGAGAAGTTTTTTTCATCCATAATCCTAAGCTAATATAGATAAAAATGAATTAAAAACTCCTTACTGCTTATTCATTCTTTTTAAAAGGTTTTTTTTTAGTTTTATGCAAAATTGCTAAGCTAGGGTTAAAATGTATTTTGTTCATCTGTATTTAGTAATATTAATCTACATGAAAAATTCTATATTATTACCAATATATTGAAACTTTTTCAAGTGCCTGTTACTTTTTTCTACGTTTTTTTTCTATAAATTATGATGAACACAAAAATATGCATCATTAATATTTGGAATCTCACGGACTCCACACGGCTAGCGTTAAATCAGTTGCTGATTCATAAAAAATAATAACTTTAATTTAAAGGTATCGATATAAATGTGTTTTGGTTGTTAATACAGACCTGGTGTTTAGCAGGTGCACTATACATACATACGGTCGATATTAGGAGGAGTCGAAACTTCGCCCCGAGCGATAATCTCTCTTCGAATCGACCCACTTCCTCACAAACTTGAATCGGATATCATTAAAATTTTTATCTAATAAGTGACGATGTGAATGTATATTGTATATAGCAAATTATGCATCCAAATCGTTCTGGTTTCGAATATTATTTAATTGATAGGTATATACCGAAAGTGAATCAAAATACATAAAAAAATAGTCATTTCTCCACTTGTTTTGTTAGATTTAGCAGCATGACGGATTGTTAAGCATTTTCTTAAGGGATCGAAGTATCCGATTTGGTATTGATGGACATCTCTCGGTGGAATTTAAAATTAACGCCAGAGTTCCTCAAGGGTGTATATCATCTCCCACACTGATCCTGCTCTATATCAACGATCTCTTAGACAGGACAAACAATAATTCTATTTACAGCTTTGCAAACAACAACACTCTTATATCCTCATTCATGTCGCGGACTCCAATGACCGCTGCTCATTCCCAAGGCGAGCGAGAAGATCAGATTGCTGCCATCAATGAGGATATGAACGTCATCGTGAAATGGGATGAGGAAAACAATGCCTAGTTTAACACATGAAAGACTCAAGCAGGTGTCGTCTCAATAAAAGTAAACACCGCAGGACCTGACTTATCAATGAAAGGAGAAACACTGACTCTGGCCACATTCATCAGCTTACAGGGCATCAACGTAGAAAACAACATTTCTTAGCATAATCACGTCACCAAAATCTCTATTGCAGCAGCACAAAAGCTAGAAGAACTCTATAGAGCAAAAAAGTTATATACTCCTCATCAGCTCTCTGGAATACTCTTCCCATGTATGGCACCCAAACACTTGCTCAAGATATTGGACTCCATACAGAGGAGAGCAGTCCGTCTTGTGGACGATCCAGAGTTGACTAAATACCTTGATAACCTTGAACATCGAAGAAAAATGGCGGACCTAGTAATGTCTTGATGATAATGAATAAATCAGACAGATGATTATCATGACAAATAAATTAGTGTCGAACATTTTTGAAATTCATGAAAATGAAAAATATAATCTTGCGACAAAAATGATATACGCCAAGAGTTTGATAGAGTAAATAATCTCCACTTCACGTTTATTTCCACAAATAAATAATAATATTTCTATGCCGCACTTATTTATAGCTGCTGTGAATTAAACTTTCTTTGTTATAAGTAGGTACCTACTATGTAACGTTACGCTTCTGACGGCTGCAATATAATAGTGTTATTAAATAAATTAAATCAAGTAAACTCGCTTTCAATAGAGCTTTAAAAATTATTTTCTTCATTTGCATAGTCCCGATTTAGATCGTAAAATTTGCTTTCATTGATGCTGATGAAATATACTATTGAGTAATTTATAAATATTTATGTTCAGCCTATTCAATGTTTTTCATTCATTAAAACTGCTCGTCAAAAAAAAAACTCAAAAACACAACTTTATCATCATTTTGTTCCAAATTGAAAACGAAGTGACGGATTTTTATGAGTTTTTCAGATCCTAAAGGGGCACTTCATTGAGGCTTTAGGTCAAAGTACTAAAAAGAATATTTGGATATTATACAGGGCAATTTTAAATGTCTGCAGTTGGAAAACGATCTGACGAGCTCTTCAGGTTCTGAAAGGCTGTGTCATTGAGATTCCGAATGGATATTATACGAAAGAAGTTCAAAAATTGAAAAAGCTGTTGCGTAATAGGTGCCATTTGAATTCCAAGTTAATATCTCGAGTTGTTTTTGTTAGTTTTTTAATTGAAACCTTCTGATTTTTTTTTAATTATGAAATTCCACTGTATTTCTTCTGAAAATCAACCAATCACAGCCTCCATTATACTGAATGTCTGCATGCATTTTAAATTTTCCATTGAACAAGTTAGAAAAGAAATATTAATCCAAAATTATGTTGAGAATGTGGTTAGTATACTCTTTTTCCCGGTTTGGAAGCTCGTGTTATTCAAGATCTAATGACTGTGACATTTCATTGCTAGACAACCGCTCATTTTGTTATTGGTTGCCGTCCGATCAGATGGTCAAAATAAAACTTGAAGGATCATCTGCATAAAGCGAGAATATGCAGCAAATTTTGAGAGAGAATAACATTGAGCCAATAAACTTTATAGAGCACCTGTAGGGGTAAAATAAAATTAAGGTTGAATCAGAAGGAGTATGAGTATAATAATCTGCATAACACAACAAGTGCAAGAACAGAGTAGGAGGCTGTTCCCCAAAGAGAGAAAAAAAGATAAAAGGAGGCGACAATAAGCGTCGGCACCTTTCATGTTGGTGTACCCCTTTTTGGTGACCTTGACTGCTCCGTTGACAACAATACCACTAGGTATAGTTTTTCCTCTCTGGTGGAGGTGCAGCAAGTCAGAAGTGAGCTAACGGATTATTAATGAAAACGTGACCGTAAATAAGAATAACTTAAACTTTTTCAAATTTTTCCCCACTCTGTATAACATAGAAATATCATTGTTAAAGCAAGACGTCTTCCTGAGATGAATCCTAAATGGAACCATTTTAAAGCATCTAAACAGTTTGCCAAGATCCACCAATTCGTTCGCAAACTACATCAACTTGAGGTTGATTTGGCTGAATTTGCTTTTTCAATTTTGGAAATAGGAAATATTTTTTACAGAAGACTAATTCAAAAACTGACAAAAACGTCCCGATATATTGACTTGAATTTCAAATCGTGCCTCTTATGCAATAAATAAACAACTGACGCAAATGCAACAGCTTTTGGACTACTTTCTTCTCAGGCCCGTATAAGATCCAAATATTTTTTTTCTAGCACAAAGCGGCGGCTCTATGGCATGAAACGTCAATGAAAAGGCCTTTTAGGATCTGAAAAACTCATAAAAATCGACCACTTTAATTCCAAATTATAGCATTAATCACAATATCTTATTTGAAAAACTTGTGCCAATCTAATAAGGTCATATCTGAGGGACAAATCCCAGACAGTTTGTATCACGAAAGATGGGAAAGACTTCTACTCGGGAACAGTTAAACTGAATCAGGGAGTACCATAGGGCTCCATTCTGGGGCTACTTCTATTCATTGTCTATATCAATGATCTGCAGGGGTTCAATGGGGTTTGCCAATATGCGGATGACACGTCTGTTCTGTTGGCAAGTCATTGCCAACTCCCTTAAATTAAATATTAATAAAACCAACCTTCTCGTTTTCAATAAGAATGTAAATAATCTTGAATCACTACTTGTTAGATTTGAAGGCAGATCCGTGCCAATCTCTGAATCGGTACGCTTTCTTGGGGTGACCATGGATCAAAGCCTGGGTTGGGAGGACCACATCAACACCCTGAATTTGGGACTGGCTACTGTCTGTGGATTGATTAGGAGGATAAAAAATGTGGTATCTCTGGCAAGTCTAGGTGTATACCACCTTCCTCATATGCAATCGCGTATAAATTATGGGATTTGCTTTTGAGGCTCATCAAAGGATGCTTTCAAAATCTTTAGAGCACTGAAGAGGATCGTGCGCTGCATGTTGACAGCTCCCTCACTTTATTTTCTCTTATTGGTCATGCTGTTGAAGAGAAATCCCGACTTCTGCATCAGAAACCGTGACCTGTATGCTGGGGACACGGAGATTGCTACTCGCGGCCGGGAGTCTCCGTATACCTCGTCACGAGTCATCCTTCTATGAGAAGGGTCCACACTACATGGCCATTCGTGCCTAACATATCCTGCCACCAGAAATTAAAGATGTTACACCCATTAAAACCTTTAAGAGAGCGGTAACACAGTTTGTGAAGTCCAAACGTTATTATTCCTTTAGATTCACGGATTAAAATGATCATACTTTAGTACTCGTTTTTGATGTATAATAT
>MU194721.1:675-18084 GCA_016904865.1 Pissodes strobi | reverse complement strand
AGGCGACAAACAGCTGTGAATTAAATGAGATGGGTGAAATTTTGAAGTAATTAACGGAAGTTCTTCAGGCCACGGCGAGATTCCGGGAGCCAATGGAAGATAGGCCACGTAACCGAAATACATCAAATCAGTGCTATAGATGTGGCAGGACTGGACATTTCAAAAGAGACTGCCGAGTACAACTACGGTCTAGATCTCCATCCAGAGACGCTAGGGCCCCCAAGTCAAATCAGGAAAACTTCAATTAGTCAACATTGCGAGGCGGGTGTTGGCTAAAGAAGATAAAGCCCCCAGGATCGTCTCCATAAAAAGCCTAGGAAAAGCCGCCGACAGTCTAACAATTACAGGAAAGATCAACGGAAGAGCCATAACAATTACTGTTGACACTGGTGCGGCGGTATCTTTGATAAGGTCCAACAGAGTAAGTAGAGTAGAAGTTCTACCCATATCAAAGAATGTAGTTTTACGTACAGTTACCGGTGAGACAGCTGAAGTACTTGGGGAAATGGATATCGAACTTCAACTGGGACGAATTAAATTACACCACACAGTGTTAGTCGCCGACATAGAAGACGAATTTATTTTGGGGATGGATCTCATCGGTCAACATGGATTCTCTTTTGACAACAAGCTTAATCTTCTGAAGTTTGGCACCGAAGAGTTCATCCTTAACAAAACAGACGATGGCACACCGACTAAAGTAGTGGCGGCATGTACTGTCAGAATAAGCGGAAATACCGAGCAGATAATTTTTGGGAAATTGGAGAAGGATTTTGGAGGCTGCATCGGACTTATCCAACACCACGATTTGCGTTGCAAACACCTCGTAGGCAAAGCACTAGTCAAAACCGACGGCGAAATACCGATAAGGATAGCAAATATTTCATCCAATTCCATCAAAATCAATAAAGGAGATGTAATAGCCACTTGCGAGCCGGTGCAATGGGTAACCAGTTGCGAAACGCAGTCAGAAGTAACACCCTCAACATCACCTAAGGAAGTCCTAGAACATTTCCATAAGTCGTGGCAACATCTGTCTTCCGAAGAACTGAAGAGAGCTACACAATTTATCAAAGAGCAGAGCACAGCCTTTGAAAGGAAAAATGGCAATACTGGAAGAACGAACATCATAAAACATAAAATCGACACTGGAAGTGCTCACCCCATACGACAGCATCCTCGGAGGCTACCAGTGACGAAGCAGCAAGAGGTTACCACATTAGTCAACAAGATGCTTGACGATGGAATTATTGAGGAATCATCGAGCCCGTGGTCGTCTCCTGTTATCTTAGTCACTAAAAAAGATGGGACTACCAGATTCTGCGTGGACTATAGAAAGCTCAATGACGTCACCAAGAAAGACAGCTATCCACTTCCCAGGATTGATGACACGTTGACGACACTAGCAGGTTCTCATTGGTTCTCAACACTCGATTTAAAGAGCGGCTACTGGTAAGTAGGCATCGACGAACAAGATAAGGAAAAGACTGCCTTTTCTACCGGAAGTGGTTTATATCAGTTTAAAGTTATGCCCTTCGGATTATGCAATGCCCCCGCTACTTTTGAGCGTCTTATGGAGGTTGTTCTACGAGGCCTCACTTGGAAGACATGCCTGGTCTATCTTGATGATATAATGGTAATGGAAAAAACTTTCGAAGAGCACCTACAAAACTTGCATGAAGTTTTTACTAGAATCAAGAATGCTCAGCTCTTACTGAATCCAAAGAAATGTTTCCTTTTTCAACAAAAAGTTGAATTTCTCGGGCATGTTGTGTCATCAGAAGGAATCCAAACCGACCAACGGAAGATTACAGCAATCCAGGACTGGCCTCGTCCTCGCGACAAACATGAACTGCGGAGCTTCCTTGGACTATGTACTTACTATAGAAGATTTGTTGAAGGATTTGCAAATATAGCGGCACCTCTACATCAGCTCACTGAAGAACGAGCTAATTATAACTGGGATCATAACTGCGATTCTGCGTTCAGCAAATTAAAAGCGGCTCTATGTTCCAGTCCAATATTGGGATATCCGGAACAAAAGGGTAAATTTGTATTGGACACAGATGCAAGCAACACCGGCATCGGAGCAGTTTTATCGCAAGTACAAGCAGGGGAAGAGCGAGTTATCGAATATTACAGTCGAACACTTTCGAAACCTGAACGTAACTACTGGGTAACCCGAAAAGAGCTTTTGTTGAGCATTTCCATCAATATCTATATGGGCAAGAATTTCTGATAAGGACTGATCATGCAGCACTTAAATGGCTTTTGGATATGAAACAACCTGAAGGACAGGTAGCCAGGTGGCTTGAAAAGTTACAACAATATAATTTTAAGGTTAAGCATAGAGCAGGGAGATTGCATAATAATGCAGATGCTTTATCCAGAAGACCATGCGCGGATAATTGTAAGCATTGCCAAAGAGTAGATCAACGAGAAGGAATAACTCGGATTAGGCAAACGAAATTTGAGGTTGATCAGCAGTGGACCACAGAGCAACTTAAAAAGGATCAGCTTGAAGATAGTGAAATAGCACTATTGCTAATAGCTAAAGAAAGAACATCAACCAAGACCAGAGCGAGATATCAACTAAAGGACTTGCTTTTAAAACTCTGTGGGCTCAGTGGAACTCCCTGGTGGTGGAAAATGGACTTCTTAAACGAGCCTGGGAAAGCGCCGATGGAAAAGTAGTGAAGACACAGTTAGTGGTGCCAAGGAGGAAGATATCGGAAGTTCTGGAAGAAGTTCATAATGGAAAGTCTGGTGCTCATCTCGGAGTGAACAAAACGATTGACAAGATTCGCGACAGATTTTACTGGGTCAACTACTGCCAAGATGTGAAATCGTGGTGTCGGCAGTGCTCAACCTGTGCCGCAAGCCAAGGACCCAAAACAAGATCTAGGGGCAAAATGAAACAGTATAATGTGGGCCTACCGTTTGAAAGTATCGCCATTGACGTAGCTGGCCCTTTTCCAGAAACAAATAATGGTAACAAGTACATTTTAGTGGCAATTGACTACTTCAGTAAATGGCCTGAAGTCTTTGCAATCGCCAATCAAGAAGCTGTTACCATAGCAGAGGTCCTTGTGAATAACCTATTCAGCAGATTTGGTGTTCCGTTAGAGCTGCACTCAGATCAAGGACGCAACTTCGAATCCAAGGTTTTCCAGAAAGTCTGTGATTTACTCAACATCCATAAAACACGGACTACCGCCTTACATCCACAATCAGATGGCATGGTTGAAAGGTTTAACAAGACCATTGAAGAACATTTGTCAAAGGTCGTAGATGAACATCAGAAGGATTGGGACCAACACATACCACTATTTTTAATGGCCTATCGATCAGCAGTCCATGACACGACAGGACTAACACCAGCCATGGTTTTATTTGGAAGAGAACTCCGCTTACCCTGCGACCTATTATTCGGAACGCCAGACAACCAGGATATGGAAATTCAAGACTACGCGGACTCCCTTAAGGAAAAGTTACTATACATCTATGAATTAGCCAGAGAAAACACGGAGAAAGCCAGTGACCGAATGAAGACACGATATGATCTCAAAGCTAATTCTATGGGATTTCAGATGAACGATAAAGTCTGGTTATATAATCCGCAAAGGAAGAAAGGAAGATCTCCCAAGATAACGCCAGTATGGGAAGGACCCTATACAGTCATCAAAAGAATTAATGACGTTGTGTATAGAATTCAGCGTAGTCCCAGAAGCAAACTGAAAGTTGTTCACCTCGACAGACTGAAAGCATACCACGGACATGCAGTATCTGATCGGGACGATCAGGTTTAAGAGGGAGGCAATGTCACGACTAACAACCATCCGAACGTTTTTGTGCTACCCTATAGAACTAGCCGCCCCGCCGTGCCCCTCGCTTCTCTATCTGTATGAATCATCGACCGGCCCGCCGCGAAGTTTCGGGATAGCTGGAATTATCTCGATGGCCTCGTCGAGATCATATAGAGTGGCCTCGGAATACTTCCCGAATATTCGTGATAGATTTGAGATTATATATAAGCATACCTAAGTCGGTTAGTCAGTTAGTTCAGTTAATCATTGAGTGTTGAATAGATATTAGTGGTAAAGTTATAAGACTAGTTTAGTGAGTTAAATTGTATACAGTGGTAGTGAATAAAGAGAGTATTAGTTGAAAATAGCAAAGTTGTATTTCTGTTAAGAATCCACGGGAAAAACGTAACAGTATTTTAACGTTTTATATTTTTGATATTTCGGGTATCTATAATTCAGTTTGTTTTCCCTTTACGCTAATTTTCATGTATACGTTTTAGCCCAATTTCATTTGCACTTTCGTCTTTCTGGCGATTCCTTCGCCATTTTTATTATGTTTAAATTTTATGTAGTTTTTTTATGCGATATTATACATTTAACATAGTCATTCCCAGACTCAGTCTTAGGGTACGTCCACACACATTTTCATAATTTTTATAGCTAATTCATCTATTTCAAGAATTTCTTGGCACCCTAAGGCCACCGATGTGGGAACTAACAAAACCCGCAATTATAAGAAGCGAATCTTATTTTATTTTCAGTCTTTTGAGCGACGTTAATTTATCGATATCGCAAGACAAATCGACATGTGTGGGACAAAAGCATGATTATATCACTTTTAATGCGGGGTCATAGTATAATGCATACTTCCTTGCGACTGAAGATGTCCGGCTCATATGTGGGAAGTTTTAAATTACGTCACACAATATTTCAAAAAACATCTGCTAAATTTTATCACTGATTTTCTTAGCAAAAAGTAAGTCGAAAACTTTATATATTCATATCTCCAGAAATATTTGATCCCGAAAACCTAGGGATTATAAACATAGATCTTGAAATATCTTCTTACTTTCTACTTTCTTTTACTTTTTCGAACATAATAGAAACCAGTATTAACACCAGCCAACTGAAATTAAAAAAAAATATACAATATAATTTATATATACAACTCGAACTAACCCAACCCTAGCATCTTCAACTTTAGAATCTTAAATGTAAGGGTTTTTTTCTATTTTTTAAAAGTCTTCAGACAATAATAATTTATAGTTTTACGTAGAATACTCTATATCTAAATAATGTCGATCATTCATCATTATTCTCTTCTGCCTTAACATTAAAGTTCCTGTCTTCTAAAAAATGTACTATTAGAAAAAAATGGGATTTTTCAAATGCCCACTGTTATTTGCTAAATATTATTACAGAATCTGATCAAACTCTAGCATTTTCTATTATTTCCACACTATCGGTTACAATTTATTGTTTTTAGTCTTGGAATTAGGTAGCGGGTAATACTTCTCTACGAGCCCGGTAGACGACAGCCTTCTACAGGGTGCGGCGAACTCTGCCTTACGCTAGCTACTGATTTTATCAACCTTCGATGATCCCCGGGAAGTCAGGCCCTAACCTTTAATCCTTTCAACTAACAATTAACCCTTCCCATATCCTAACCTACTCGCCAACCCGCTAGGCAAGCGTGGCGTTTTAATGTCAACCACCTTCCAACCCCATGGAAATGTCGAATTCAAAAACAAAACTACCCCAGGCGGGTAGAGCACGATGCTCACAATCCCGCACTGAAACATCAGTCTGCCTCAAGGATTCTGGGGGAGGCAAAAGTTCGATACGAAATGAAAAGAAAAAGAAGACCTTACTAGTTGCCAGTTGCCACATACAACATCCGAACTATGCGACTAGAAGAACATCTGGAGGCCCTAGAAACAGAGCTTGAAAACATTAGATGGGACATCATAGGAATATGCGAGACAAGAATGCCGGGGGAGACCTCCACCGTGCTTAAGTCGGGACATCACCACCATAGACTCAAACGCCAAATCACCAGCAGCAGAGCTGTATCAGATCGAGTTATTTACATCGAGCTAAAGCTAAATGCAAGACACAGCATAAAGATCATTCAAGTATATGCACCGACAGCCACATCCACAGAGGATGAAATAGAACAGTTCTACGAAGATGTCCCGACTGCTAAGAGCTCGGGACGAACAAAACACACGGTGATCATAGGCGATTTCTACGCTAAGGTTGGAGAGAAAAAAGTGGGAGACCCGGACATCATTGGTTCATACGGCCTGGGCACGAAAAACGACAGGGGACAGTTACTATTAGAATTCACGCACAAGGAGAGGATGTTTTGCATGAACACATTCTTTAAAAAGTCCAAGCAACGAAAGTGGACTTGGAGAAGTCTGAATGGACAGGTAAAGAACGAGATTGACTATATCCTGACTACAGCGAAACAACACTGCGCGGATGTATCTGTTCTTCGTTTTAATACAAGAAGTGACCACCGGCTTGTGAGAGCGAAAATATGCATAAATACTTGGCTCGAAAGAAAAAAGATGATTCAGAAAAAATCATCAGCGTTCCTCCTTGAACTCCAACACGAGGGAGATAAATATCACTCCTACATAGAACGAAAACTCCAACCTGTAGAGACGCTGAAAGATCTAGACCTTAACATCCTATCCGAAAAAATAACCAAGAGCATCCAAACCTCAGTGAAACAAGTACGCTCACTACAAAAAGGCAGGTCATCAAAGCTTAGTGCAACCACAATAAATCTGCAAAAGACTCGAAGAGATGGATAGAGATTCGCCAGACTACCGAGTCATGGACAAACAAGTAAAGAGAGAGATAAGAAGTGATCTAAGAAACCACAACACCCATTGCTGTTTAGCATACAGCAAGCTATATGAAGAAATTGCGATCGAATATGACAAGAGGACAACAAACCATACGAAAAATGAGAAATGAACAGGGAACAGTAGTGTATGAGAAGCAGGAGATCGTGATCATCATCTAAAACTTTTACCGAAAGCTCTACAGACAGGAAATGCCAGACGCAGGTTACCAGAGAGACAGCAGAGCACAAATTCTAAATGTGGAATCGGCGGAAATACCGCAGATCGATACATCCGAACTAGAAGAGGCACTGAGATATATGAAAAACCGCAAGGGTCTGGGAGAAGACTACATTACTGCAGAAATGCTGAAAGAAGAAGGAGCAACAATCCTCATCCTGCCCAATAAGTGTCTGGAGGACGGCAGCATCTCAGAAGCATGGATAAACGCCGAGGTCATAATCCTATTTAAGAAAGGAGACTGTACCAACATCGAAAATTAAAGGCCCATCAGCCTCCTATCTAGCTTGTACAAATTACTCAGCAAGATCCTGGCCAGACACCTGAGTCAAAAACTAGACTTCTATCAACCCGTAGAACAAGCGGGATGCAGAAAAGGCTATCGCACCACCGACCATATCCAGACTGTGCGGACACTGATGGAGAAATGTAGGGAATACAATGTCCCTCTTCATCTGGGGTTCGTCGACTATCAAAAGGCATTTGAATCGATAGAAGAATGGACAGTACTAAATGAATTGGATAAGGCTAGGGTCGACTCCCGATACTCCACTCTTATCAAGAACTGTTACGAGAATGCCACTTTTCACGTGAAGATAAAGGAAGACCTCAACACAGAAAAAAATCCCATAAACAGAGGAGTTAGACAAGAAGACTTAATATCCCCAAAACTTTTCACCTTGGCTTTGGAAGGAGTCTTCAAGACCTTGGACTGGGAGTCAAAAGGCATTAACATTGACGGGAGGTACTTGAGCCATCTACGTTTTGCGGACGACATTATCCTGTTTAGCAATGATCATGAGGAGCTCACCAACATGTTAAAGGAGCTAAAAGAAGCATCACAGGCAGTGCCAATCGCCTGAGAGTGTGTCAGAGGGCCGTCGAACGTTCTTCAATGCTGGGTATTAGCATTAGGGACAGAATAAGGAATGATGACATTAGGAAAAGGAAAGGAGTCACAGACGTCATGGAAACGGTAGCAAGGAATAAGGGGAGATGGGCTAGTAGCGAGGGACAGTGTCAAGTGGATCAGGGCCATCCTCCAATGGCGAACTAGGGAAACAAAAAGAAGTGTTGGGAGACCCCATACGATGTGGAGGGAGGACATCCAGAGACACGCGGGGCAAAACTGGATCCAAACCGCCCATGATCGACACCACTGGAGACAAATGGAAGAGGCTTACGTTCAGGAGTGGACGGAAATAGGCTGATATGAATGAATGATGAGTCTTGGAAGCCTTGAGGTAGCGTTTCATAGACTGTGGACCTCAGATAACGCCCAGAAAAAAGTTCCAAAGGGACCAAATACGGACATCTGGAAGGCCATCCTATTACATCACCTCCAATCTGTTACTTACATCTTAGGTACTTATCTGCCCAAAATTACAATTCGATTCGTTCTAAGCTCTCCATATACTACTAATTTCGGCTCGGTCGTTAAATCTCAACACAATGTAATCTGTTCCTTTTCGAATATAAAAAAACGCTCTTTCCGGCTAAGGGGACAGCGAAAATTGAACATTATTCGCGACCGACGATCTGCAGGTAAAAAAGGGACGATGCAAGCGATCGTATTAATTTGGCTCTTCGACCCTTTTCGTTTCGAGGGCTTAACAAGGCGATATAAAAACGGTCCAATTGGCAAATTGGACGGTCGTTCGGGATAAGGCACTTTTCGGGCGGAAATTGTGTCTTATATAATTGGGACATCTGCGTTAATTGAAGTTCAATTTATCTAGTTAAACTGATGGCCAAACGAAACGACACAGATACAAAATATGTTTTTGAATGTAAGACAACCACAAGCAAATTTCAAATATTAACAATCAAATTGATTTTCTGCAGATTAACTATCCAACGGCAGAAATTTTCATAGTAGGAGTCTTCAACGTACATAACATTGACCGGATGAAATATTCCAATAAAAGCGACTATGAAAGACGAGAAGCCGAGACTTTTACTATAAGTCACGGACTGACTATAAATGATTGTAAAACATGCTATGCAGGTAGCTTAGGTAAGCTGAAATCCGCGTAGGGGAATTAGCATTTGTGAGATCTTCAGAATACTGGCAGACAAGGTGCCGGAAATCCTTATATTAGAATAAGGCCAGAGTAGAACAACCCAGTGTTATATTCTTATAGAGAATGGAGAATGTGAACACCCATGGACAAGACCAATGGGAACGCTAGCATAGCGATGGTACCGCGCTTGAGAGAATGTGATTGTAAACGTGTGAGTTTACTTACTTGAGATTCGAGACAAGACTCGATTACTTGTGGTTAGAGACAAGCCTCAATTGTGAGAACTCCCATGAGCGATTGCCCTGGGGCGCTAGTGCAGCGTCTTACTTGAGAGAGAGTGATTGCAAACATTTGAGTTTACTTACTTGGGTTTCGAGACAAGACTCGATTGTAGAACTCCCATGGACAAGACCAATGGGGACGCCAGTACAGCGATGGTACAGCGTCTTACTGAGATTGAGGATAATGGCAGACAATACCTTTTTGCAGGTTTGAGACGACGATCAGCATGGCTGGATGCCACAGTTCACTTGAGTAGAGAACTAGAGGGATTATGAGATCTCAAGAAGCCGCCATGCCGGCGGGAAAAGCGCCCATAGCGCGTGCTATTAGGTTGGGAATCAAGAAATTCGCAAGACGAGCAGGAAATAGAAAACGACATAAAAATACTTAAGGAGAATAACATTAAAGATTATAGTAAAAAATACAAATCAGAAACTGTTATAACTGATTAATCTCTATTAAAATTAAATGTTAAAAATATAGAAGTTACCGTGAAAAAGTACCTTAATGTGGTTATTAACGGCAAAAAGGCCGCCTATCAAATGACCGATTATTAAGATGTAAAACCATGACGAATCAATGGCGACTTTGAAGGAGATGGACTTCAGACCCTTCTTTGGCTTTGGACAGGTGCAATTCCGTCTTAATCCACGGGGGGAACGGAGAGACGCCCCACAGAAACAGGAAGCTGGCGCTTCCACCGACGCCCCTCAGGGGAAAGCTGAAGGTAGGGTTGCCTGCCTTTACAGGAGCTTCCAAACCTGGGACCGGGTTGGTGGAAGCAACAGCTTCCACATCGGGTGGCAGAGGAGCCAAATTCCTCTAAAAAAATGTCGCACCTCGACCAGGCCCCTTGAAAGGGAAAGGAAAATCCTTCCCTGGCAACGGGACAAAAAGATCGAAAAACCAAGGAAGTAGGGCCCCCTTGGACAAGCAGACTGGGAAGAAAAATGGAAAATAAAACCATCTTTTTGCAAGGCAATCTGCAACATGCCAAGGCTGCTTCATACATTCTTGGCAAAACTTTTAATGAATGGCGGGTAGATATCGCCCTTCTCCAGGAGCCCTGGCTAGCAACCACAGGGCAAATACGAGGCCTAGGTAATAAATCAGGTAAAATAATTTGCTCTGGAAACAAACCCAGAGCATGTATCTTAATTAAAAACAACATGAAATTTTTCCAAATTTGTATACTCTGCCTACTTTTCTGGGAACGCTGAAGCAAACCAACCTCCCCCAATTAAGTGCGGAACTTGATCGCCTACAGTCGGAGGAAGAACACTCATCTATAGTCGGATGTGATGCCAATACAGTGTGGGGCAGCACGGACACCAACCAGAGAGGTGAGTCATTATACAATTATTTACTAGGGGAGGGCCTGGTTGTTAATAACAGGGGCTCTGAACCAACCTTTGTAACTGCCAATACGCAAGAGGTATTAGATCTAACGATCAGTGATAATCTCTTATCCACAAGAATTTCAGATTAAATAGTGTCATCAGAGCCCTCGTGTTCTGATCATAAACATATTCACTTCAATTGCAGAGTAGGCACAACAACCCTACAGGGGGAGAGCTACATATTTAGGGCTGTTAGGAGATGTCCGCAGGGCAAGGTTTTGTCACCCCTTCTGTGGTCTTTGGTGATGGATGATCTGGTGGCGGTCCTCTCGCTGTGGGATGTGGAGGTTCAGGCATATGCGGATGATCTAGTAATACTGATTAGAAGCAACTCGCAAAAAACTACCTCAGAGGATCTGCAAGAGGTGCTAACCGTGGTCTATGACTGGTGTGAAAGGGAACAACTATCTGTGAACCTACACAAACAGTTATAATACCGTTCACAAGGAAGAAAAGGCTGGAAGACCTAAGACTCAAAGGAGAAACTATCCCATTTGCGAATACAGTGAAGTCTCTGGGAATTACCTTAGATAAAACACTTGGAACTGGAATGCGCATTTGGATAAAATTGCCGCAAAAGCGAAACTGCCACTATGGACTTGCAGACTCATTTGTGGCAAAACATGGGACATACATCCCAAACAAATGCACTGGCTCTATATTGCGCTCATAACACCATAACATATGGAGCAGTCGCTTGGTACTCGTAATAGTTTACAGAGCTCCGCGAGAATCAAATTATCTACTTGTCTGACAATTAGAGCCGCCTTCGGCACTACACCCAAAGCAGGGCTTGGGTGTCTTCTAATTCTGCCACCTCTTCATATATTACTGGAGAAGGAGGCCAGATGGGCGACGTTTAGATTGACGCAGGCGATAATCAACAATGCGCAGGCGATCATCATGGTGCCCAACAGGCTGAAAAGTGCCAATGAGCAGGACAGTGTGTTGGGTCTACCATCAGATGTTATGCCTACCAAAACTACCCATTACCATGCCTATGACCTCCTCCTACCAGAGAGGAACGAATGGGCAAAAGACTCGGAACATCTGAGATAACAGATAATAGTTGGTTCACTGAAGGTTCCAAGACCAATGATGGTACAGAAGCCGCTGCATGGAATAAAAAAGGTAAGGTCGAGCTTAAGTGTTGCCTAGGCAAGCATGCAACCATTTTTCAGGCTGAAGTTAAGGCCATTGATATGACTGCACAGTGGCTCATCGATAGAAACTGGAAAGGCAAGTCAATCAAAACTTTCTCGGACAGTCAAGCAGCTGTAAACGCTCTTGAATCTAGCCGTTGTTCATCCAAGACAGTATGGAACTGCCAGGAACTACTCACCAAACTAGGGAGAGAAAACAAACTTACACTGATCTGGATACCTGGACATACAGGATCTGAAGGCAACGAAAAAGGTGATGCTCTTGCGAAGCAGGCGGCCGCAACGGCCTTCATAGGACCATAACCAATACTGGGAATAGCTTATAACACAGCTAAAGAAACCGTCTCCAGGTGGTCACAAAGGCAATTTGTAGACAAATGGAGAGAGCTACCAGGCCTAACTCATTGAAAGATGGCGGTGAATCTGCCATCAGGAGTGAGAACTGGACAACTTCTTCAACTTGGTCGACAGCAGGTACAGGCTGTAGATGACATGTATACTGGCCACTGTCGGCTAAGAAGCCACATGAACAAGATAGGGCTCTCCGAAGAAACGGAATGCCTCTTGTGCTTGGAGGACGAAGAAACAATGGAGCGTGTTGTATGCCACTGTCCAGCAATGGAAAGAACCAGACAAACAGTCTTTGGAAATTCTCAAATGACACTTCCAGATTTGAAAACTATCCGCCCCAGAAAGCTGTTCGATTTCATGAAAAGGATCGAGCCTCTGGCATAGTGGAAACCACAGATGTTAGCCACAATAGACCAAGGGTCGCAGTGGAGGGTCCTATTTGGGCCCACTGACGTGTACGAATACGAATAGGGGGAAAACCTGAAACCGTTGTTCTGTGTTCAAGAAAAAGAGAAAAGACGTTTTTCAAAAAGAAAATTCCGAGAGTGAAACAGATACAGTGACTGATATTCCCGCTGAAAGTGAATTTGAAGAAGAAAGCTTCTCAGACGATACAGAAAAATCATTTTGATGCTTTAAAAGAAAATAAAGTTAAAATTAAAATGGAACCCTAGTACGCAGTTATCTATGACACATTGGGCGAGTTCTCGAGATAAATGAGACGCCTTGTGTTGTTAAGTTTCAAAGCTTCCTTTAAATCAATACAATTGATCTAAAGATGCGGACGTTCAGACTGTTTCGTATTTTTCATGGACCTATTTATATATGGATGTAAAGACAAAAAAAGAGAAAAACAAGTAATACATTGAAGTTGGGTTTTACGAGGGTTTTTATGAGATCCTAAAGCGGATCCTTCCAGAAGGGAGACAGAGAATTGAAGACCAGCGCAGTGTACGGGTGATTTTCGTAAATGGTTTTTGCTTTTGTGCTATAACATGTTATTACAGGAAAAATGTATAATATTATTATTAACATAATTTGTACAAGTTTTTCTTTTATTCTCATGAATAATTCATATTTGATGCGTACATATTTAATGATATCGTTTTATGCTGTGAACACTGCTTTAAATGAAAACAGAAAATGTATTATTTGCTGTAGGATTTTAATTTTAGTATGACTGAGAGTGTACGCAGGGGCATTGATGAATCTGCTAACCATTTCCTACCCTGACGGGAGAATATCCCAGTTATAAATGTAATGATCATTCTAGAGATATTGGCCCAAATTGCAACTCAGTAGCTGGGTAGCCTCCGTAATCCAGGACCTCAGTACCTTCCAGCGGCGTCTGGCTAACTAACAACAACCTTTTCAGTTTTAAATGTATTGTTACAATGTGGAACTACGAATTGTGGTGCGGGAGACAGTAATTTAATTAATTATTATACTAATAAAGGTTATACAGGTTATATCTAAGTTCCTAAACCGAATTATGTTTAGGAATTTAGTTCGAGGGTTTCTCTGCCGTACTCTTTCCCCTCGTGAATTAGAGGCTGAGTCCGGCACATTTTTTTCTAATAATTTAGCACGTTTTCTCTAATAAATTGGGTGTATTAGGAATCTGTGTTTTAATTTACATGACGCCCCTTTCCCTCAAATGTCCCTAATTTTGTTACCGTCGGATGCATTCGGAGTAAGTAAAATTGTGCAAGATATAATAATAACACAACGTAGGTATTGGTTTTCTTTTTAATCTATTTTGACGATCATTGGCAAAATAAAGACAAAGCACAACTTATCTCAGTTCAACTGTGTTGAATTGGTCGGGGTATGTTATACTACAAAATCGTTGTAAATTTTCTTCCGAAATCGCTCCGAATCTTTTCGAAGTCCCGAACCATCAGGGATTAAAATTGTCGAAATACCTGTGAATACTAATATTTAGTTTATTGTACTAATACAGGAAAATACCTGATACAAACTCCTAGTAACCAAATGTACTAGATTCAGGCGATTCTTGCAATAATTGAACGTAATTGAAAATTACGAGTTGCAGATGGTCGGTTTACAATTTGTGCGTCTATATTTCAGAGACACCCGTCGTGCAATTAATAACTTTATGCATTATCATGTCAAATAATAAAATAAATTGTTTCAGTTGTACACGATTTTCTTCTTTTTCTTCCATTTATTTTCGTGCACATAAAAGAGCCTGCAAATAATAGTTCATTATCGTGACATAATCTAAACATGTCGGAATGAATTTTTAAATTACTATTTCGCAACATTTATCCAAGTCATCCGGCAATTGATGGCATATTAGAATTTCGCCCAGATTAGGCGAAGCATCCATTAATATAAAATATTGCCGTTGGATATCTCACAAAGAAAGATAAGGAATGAGAGAGTCTCTAGAATATTACGAGGCCATAAATCATACTTTACTATAATTGGAAAAATCTGTCAGCCGGAGATCGAATCTGAAATGGAAAATGAAATAAACATTTTTGGATGGATGGTCGGTCCGATGCGAGGATATCGTTCGGAAAACATAGGTAATGCACATCATCATGATCCGCATCCAAAGAGTCGGGACCTAAACTTAATGCGCCAACCTAAATATGTAATTAGTTCGGATAACTGAAAGCAGATTCAAAATATGTAAAATGACGCTCAAACGCATTAGGAATGCGAATATAAGTACAGGATGTTCATATACCCCACCCCTACAATATATCTATAATTTGAGGATGGCCTCCTAGATTTCCGGATTTGACTCCACTTGACGTTTAATTACAAATGGCATTATTACATTATTAGTGCACGAATCAAGCCGTAATATATCTAAAGGGTTTTTAAAAAAGCATTGGTTAAATTTTAGTACCAAATTTCTTAGAAATTTGAGAACTGTCCTATACTCTCTCATTCATAAGAAAAATAATTTTTGAAGAGAAACTTCTTTAGGGAGGGTACTTTAAGTCAGAAAAAATTACCAAAAATCTAATGGAACGGAAACGAAAGTGAACACCACTTTAATTAAGCATAGCTGGAGAACCGAAGGGCTTGTAGCCGGGTAAAATGAGGATCCTGGACGAAAACTGCACCTCCCCCTCCCCACCCCCTGTTCGGCAAGGAGAGGGGGGAGAAGTCAAAGCTAAAATAATTAATTTCGGGAGAACGGGAAGACCTACGGAGCCGAAATTTTTATGGTAGGTGCACCTCATGGGGGAGCTACTTTGGACCGTATGGAGGGACCAGAGCTCTAATTTAAGTGGGAATTTTGGGGGAAAACAGCTTTTTGCCGATATCCCTGCAATGAAGCCTCGGATCAAAAATCTGACAAGCGCTGACCCAATTTCGCGGGGTCATGAGTGGGGGCGCAGTGGATAAGTGGAAAATTTTCGAAAAAATGGGAAAAAGATTGTAAAAAAAAAACGTTAAAAATTGTTCGGGAAGTATTATAAAACGAAATAAGAAACAAAAATAATAATAAAAAAAAGTTAGAGAAACGCGGTTTTCAGCCAAAAAAAAAAAAAAGGCGAAGGAGTTCAGCTACGAGGTCGGGAATGGCAAAAATGGGAAAAAATATATGCTTTAATTTTTTGAAAAATGGGAAAAAATTGAAAAAAACGTAAAAAAATGTTCAGAAAGTTAATAAAAGCATTATAAAACGAAATAAGAAAAAATAATAATAATAAAAAGAGCTAGAGAAACGTTGTTTTCAGCGAAAAAAATGCGAAGGAGTTCAGCTACGAGGTCGGGAATGGCAAAAATGTGAAGAAATCAAATGCTTTAATTTTTTTAAAAATGGGAAAAATTTAAAAACGTAAACAAATGTTCGGAAAGTTAATAAAAGTATTATAAAAAGAAATAAGAAAAAAATAATAATAATAATGAGTTAGAGAAACGCTATTTTCAGCGAAAAAAAGACGCAGGAGTTCACCTACGAGGTCGGGGATGGCAAAAATGGAAAAAAAAACATATGCTTTAATTTTATGAAAAACAGGAAAAAATGTTCGAAAAGTTAATAAAAGTATTATAAAACGAAATAAGAAAAAGAATTAACAATAATAAGAGTTAGAGAAACGCTGTTTTCAGCGAAAAAAAGGCGAAGGAGTTCAGTTACGAAGTCGGGGATGGCAAAAAGGAGAAAAAAACATGCCTTAATTTTATGAAAAATGGAAAAAAATTGAAAAATCGTAAAAAAATGTTCGGAGAGATAATAAAAGTTTTATAGAACGAAATAAGAAAAAAAAATAATGATAAAAAGAGTTAAAGAAACGCTGTTTTCAGCGAAAAAAAGGCGAAGGAGTTCAGTTACGAGGTCGAGGATGGCAAAAATGTGAAGAAAACAAATGCTTTAATTTATTTTAAAAATGGGAAAAAATTTAAAAACGTAAAAAAATGTTCGGAAAGTTAATGAAAGTATTATAAAACGAAATACGAAAAAGACATTAATAATGAAAAGAGTTAGAGAAACGCTGTTTTCAGCGAAAAAAAAGCGCAGGAGTTCACCTACGAGGTCGGGGATGGCAAAAATGGGAAAAAACATATGCCTTAATTTCTTGAAAAATAGGAAAAAAATTAAAAAGCGTAAAAATATTTTCGGAAAATGAATAAAAGTATTATAAAACGAAATAAGAAAAAGAAATTAATAATAGAGAAACACTGTTTTCAGCAAAAAAAGGCAAAGGAGTTCAGCTACGAGGTCGGGGATGGCAAAAATGTGAAAGAAACAAATTCTTTAATTTTTTGAAAAATGGGAAAAAATTTCAAAAACGTAAAAAAATTTTCGGAAAGTTAATAAAAGTATTATAAAACGAAATAAGAAAAAAAATTAATAATAAAGAGTTAGAAAAACGCTGTTTTCTGCGAAAAAAAGGGGCAGGAGTTCACCGACGAGGTCGGGGATGGCAAAAATGGGAAAAAACATAATATGCTTTAATTTTTTGAAAAACAGGAAAAAATGTAAAAAATGTTCGAAAAGTTAATAAAAGTATTATAAAACGAAAGAAGAAAAACAATTAATAATAAAGAGTTAGAGAAACGCTGTTTTCAGCGAAAAAAAGGCGAAGGAGTTCAGCTACGAGGTCGGGGATGGCAAAAATGTGAAGAAAACAAATTCTTTAATTTTTTGAAAAATGGGCAAAAATTTAAAAAACGTAAAAAAATGTTCGGAAAGTTAATAAAAGTATTATAAAACGAAATAAGAAAAAAAAATTAACAATAAAGTTAGAGAAACGCTGTTTTCAGCGAAAAAAAAAGGCGCAGGAGTTCACCTACGC
>MU194720.1:0-14185 GCA_016904865.1 Pissodes strobi | reverse complement strand
TCACTCCCCGTAATCAAACTGCTCTCACCAGTTTGACGTCCCTGCCATACATATTTTAATTTAAAATGGTTCCTTATAAAAAAACAAGTGGTTAGTGGCCATTTTTGCTATGTATGGCATAAAATATTGTCAGAATGACAAAAAAACATATTTTTTTTTATAAAATTCAACACTGTATTTCAAAAAGAAATTACTTTAGATATGAAACATTTGTTTAAGGAACTTTTTCTTGTTTAATAAGTACGATTAGCTCTCAAAGTTTGTAAAGCTATTTTTTACACCCTGTATATTAGGGCTGCTCCGACCCAAAAATATTTATAGAAAACAAACCTAACAAACGGTCAAATCTCAAAAGAAAAATAAGTACCTAAATAAACAACCAAACAAGAATGGTCAAGTTCAGCAGTTGCAAACTTTGGCAAGCGGTTTAAGAGTTTTTAATGTACTTTGTCTGCCTAAACTTCAACCCTTGCGCCAATGGTTGTATCTGCTAAACCTGACTATTGACAAATAATAAAACAACAATTCAGACCTGACCTGCTAGTACTAAAAATTTAAACCCGTGACAGATTTAAGCATTACTATTAAACCTGAGAGGGGTTTATTTAGATATTAAAAACCCCTAAACAACTGTAAAATATTACAATATTATACAAATGCTTAAACCTGTCAGGAGTTTACATATTAAGTACTGTCTAAACCTTTATGAATCTCGCTGTTAATGTTTATTTAATTCTGTTCCCTTAATTTACGCAACTGTTCTCTTTTAATATAAATATCCAACAACAGAGCAGTTTTCTTTAATTGGTGTTCTTCTTCTTTCTGCTTAACGAAGCTTTGTATTTTTCCCATTTCAAGATTGCAGAGTTGCAATCTTTTATCCAAAAGTTTATCATATTTTTGTGCTATATTTGAGGAAGCTAGAGCTCGAACTACAGTAGCTGGACGACGAGAGCCCTGCCCCCTTCTTCTTGAAGTCATAGTAATTTCCATATTATTGTTGTTTTCATATATAACTTCCTGGTCACATTCATCTATTTCTTCATGTATAAAACGGCTACAGGTAGGGGTCTCTGGTTGGTTTTCCTAAAAGAAAAATTATTGTTTTCATTATATTTACTTACTTCAAAATTTAACATTAATTTAATCTGGAATTCTATTAGTGCTATTACTTAACCCTCTTCTGGGAATGTAGGTGTAATTGTGATCAGACCTAGAAACATTTCCTGGATCATCCCTTTCTTCATCTCTATTACAAATGTCGGAGACAGGGGAAAAATATGGCAATTTTTGAGCAGTTCCCTAAAAAAGAAAATATTTTTTATAGGTCGAAATTATATAATAAATTTAAATTATTCATAGTAGATATCTTACACATTTTTCTTGAGCCTGATGATCGACATCGTTATTATGGTCTTGAAATTTCTGTTCTATGACCTTTTCACTCGTCTTTTGAGAAACATTTTGGATCTAAAATGTATTGCAAAAATGTAGATATAAAGTACAGTTTAAGGTGTATTCTTCAAATTAAGACAAAATTAGAATGGAAAAAAAATTCTAGACATAATTAAACTGAACACCAAACAAAGTGTAAATCAACTTTTTGTCTTATTTCGACCTCGAGAATAAACATTGTATGAAAAAATCTAGTTTTTTAGTCTTGTCCCACATTACTATCTTACTGTTTGCTGCTATTCTATAAACATTCTTTAATTTTTGCCACCTACTAGTTTGCATGAACTTACCTGCAATTGATTTTGAAGAACCAAAGTGTCCCCATCAAATTGATTTTCCATACCAAATATGCTCTTTTCATTTACAATTGATAGAAGTATATCATCATCATTAGTTTTGTGGGATAACGAAGGTAACCCACCACCAGTTTTGTACAATTCTTTTCTTTCTTTTAAATTTAAACACCAAACTAAATAGAAACTGCTTTTCGCATTCAGTATAGTTAGCTGAACGGGCCATTTTACTTTTATTATCGCCTTCATCCATTATTAACCAGAAACCCAAAACGTGCAAAAAAAACACACTGTTACTGACAAAACACGAAAATAAGACAAAAACATAGAGGACATTTTGTGAAAAACAAATTTATAAGGTTTAAGATTAGAATTTTGACAGAAACGTAAAATTATACAGCGTTGATAGATTTAAATAAAACTTAGCTAAGCAGACAACGGTGCAAGGGGTAAAATTTAAAGTAACGCTTATGATTTAAGTAAACCTTAACTAAGTTCGCTTAACTAGTAAGTCGGCGCAACCGGCCATAAGATAGGGCCCAAGACTGATTCCTGTGGAACCCGAGCTTTCGGCCTATTCTAACTTCAATTGCCTTCCATATAGGTAGCTATTAACCAGCTTGCACATTTTGGTAGGAGCATTCAATATAACGAGCTTTGAAGCAAGACCTCTATGCCAAATCTTGTCAAATGCATTTTCAACGTCCAAAAAAATGATAGAGCTCTTGCAAATCTTAAGAAAGCATTCAAGCCTTATAACTGCATTTGCACCATTAGCTAGGTAGGCAAATGCCTTTCTAGGAAGTTCCTTGAGCATCTTGTTGCTTAACGCATCACTACCTGGAACCTTCCTAGTCCTCAGATGTCTAAATATATTTGGTATTTCTAAAGAAGTAACCAAAGTCCTAAACCTTGTCTGGCGTTACCGCGCCACCCAATTCACTGACTACTCTGTTAACTTCCAAAGAATTAGCGAATGTCTCTGCTTTTTCCTGATCTAAATACGCCAATACATTTAGGCCATGAGTTGAGGGAACCTTTGTTGGAGTTCTTCTGAAGGCTTTCATCGTCCCCCAGGCAGGGGGGTCCTAGTACTTATTTACTCAATTTATCGCGCCATCCACTATCTCTAAAGTCCTTAAAAGCTGATTTCATTACATTTTGTTCCATCTTGTTCCTCTTAAGTAACTAAATTAGTTGAGTAAGCTCCCAAGGTGTCACTGTTAACCATCGGCTCGGTACAAGGTAACAGTCCAGTACTTAGAGCCTTGGTCATCCACAGGGGCCCTGAACCCTGGGGTTCAGGGCCTAAGCGTGCTATGTTATTGTTCTTATCACTCGCTAAGGATCAGTTGAGGGATTAAGTGGATTATCAGTCTTATTTTTTTTTTGACAAAGGCTCTAGTGGCCCAAATATCGAGTAATCTCATAAATTTCTCAGAGAGATGAGGCCAGGGGTTAAGTAGATTATTATTCCCTACAGCGTTTTTTAGCACTTCACGGCGCACGTTCGGCTCTTTCGCGTATTTTGAATAGGCTAAAACGAGCTGCCAACAGTTGTTTACCAGTCTTCAGGATGTAGAAGACTCATCTCTTCGTGATGTCGACGGTAATATTTTTGGTATCCATTTCTCGAAACGGCAAAAAGCGAAATGGGCTCTAGAATCAACTAACAGCTGGCTCGACTACAAGCGATCGATCTGGACGCATACACAAAAACTAATAATTTTGGCGAACTATCGAGCAAGGGTCACTCGCAATTCCTGGAAAGCGATCGGCTCCGAGAACCTACGAGTTGTTGCATAATTTGTTCCAGTGGCGTGCCTAAATGTGATCAAAACTGAGTGACGTTTTAAGCGAAAGTACATCCACACCACGGTCCTCTTATGGATCTTAATTAAGCCAATAGGAATTCACAAAAGTGACAATTAATGGGCGAAGTTAGATGCAATTTATGAAATTTGAAAAACGTAAAAATAAAGCCAGTAACTTTTTCTGCTAGATTAGAACTAATTTTGGGCATGCCATGGGTTAGTTTTGGTTAATTTTTGGTTGGTTGCGCTCCTGAAGCGAGCGAAGCGAGCGGACGGCCATTCGTTTTCTCTCGCTCATCTAACTCCGCCCATTAACTGCCACTTTTGTGAATTCCTATTGGTTTAATTAAGATCCTTAAGAGGACCGTGGTGTAGATATATACTTTCGCAGGTTTTTACAACAGACCGGATAGATCATACAATATGGCGGAAATGTTCTGAGCCGCCAAAATTAGTGCTTCTTTTAGTCCAGTGATAAATACGTGGTGGTAGTGCAACATTTATGTCACCCTAATGACATCCCATTGACATTGTCATCTTTCAAAAAGGCTTAGTTTTTTCGAAGAACCATGGGCCGTGGAAAAGGAATCGATGTAAATTTAGACCTTATATTAAGAATAGTCGAGCTGGTGAGTACTGAAGCCTTTGTGATACAGCCATTTCTATTTTCGAGAAATTTTGTTCTATCAATTTACATGAAAAATTTATATATATATTTTTAGATAATATCTAACAATTTACTTATAAATAGTGTTAAGTTATAGTTACTTTTATTTAAAAATAACGCGTATCTACTTTAACATAATTTAATAGTACCTATACCTCTTTGCTTCAAAAATGCAGCCTTATTTCATAGATTTTACTTACCAAAACCGAAAATCAAACGTGCGAAATGCCAACATGTTTCTTTTTAGTTTTCTTCATTCCGACTATGTGAAAGGGTCAACTGCTGGGGTTCTGTTACCGGACTAAGTGAATTTTTATGCCAAAGTCAAATATTTTGCGAACGTAAATAAATATCGGTAATCGATGTTAAATGAGAACTTAATTCTAAACAGATGCGTTTGTTATTTTTTTTTATTTGAAACATCTTACTGCCACCAGAGGTACGAGAAGGACATGTTTTACATCAAACTTTCTAAGTAGCAAATACCTACCAGGTTTCCAAAAAAGAAAATGTTTCTATAAGCTTTAGTCGACAATGAAAGAAGTAAATTTCTCAATGTTGATTTTTTATTCTAAAACCGTGTACATTTCTGATACAATTATTGATATTACATAGAGTTGTTGACCTAACTGTATTGTGTAGCAGCATAACATATTCTTCTTCTTCTTCTTCTTCTTCTAGCTGTTTTCTATCCTTTGGATATAGACCTCTTTCATATTTTTCCAGTTTTCCCTGCTCTGTGCCACTTGGTACCAGTTAAGTCTGGCCGTTCTTTTGATGTCATCATACCATCTTTGTTGTGGTCTGCCGGTGCTTCTTTTCTCCCCCCAAGGTCTCCATCTTGTTGTTTTTCCGCTCCAATTGGTTGTCTTTCGGGCAACATGTCCGGCCCAGTTCTATTCAAGACTACCTATTCGCCTCGCTATATCTTCGACCTTGGTTCTATTTCTTATCCACTCATTGGTTTTATGATCTTTGGTGTATCTTTAATTTATTTAGGATTTTCTTTGTTAGAACTCATGTTTCACATCCTTGGTTTTTAGTTTGAGGGGTAGGTTGGAGTTGAAGACGTGTCGCGTCTTCCGTAGGCCGCCTATCCTAGATGTAATCTATGGTTAATTTCAAGTTCTTGATTAGTTTTTCCCAATGCTATTTCTTGACCGAGGTAGACATAAGAGTTCACTTTCTCTACTTATTGTCCTAGCACATTTATACTCTCTATGATAATGTTTGTCCGTTGGTTTGTCATGAATTTGGTTTTAGACTTGTTCATTTCTAGGCCTACTTTTCTTGCTTCTTGTTGTAGTTCTATAAGCATGTGTTCTAATTCTTCACTGTTTGGGGCAAAAATGGCAATGCCATCAGCAAAGCTTAGGTTACTGACTTTTTCTCTCGATATATTAATTCCTCTGTCTTCCCAGTGTAGGCTTTTGAAAACATTCTCTAGCACCAGTGTAAACAATTTGGGCGACACAATGTCTCCTTGTCTAACGCCTCTTATCAGAATTGCGTCAGTGTCTTCATGTAGCATTACTTCCATTTTTGAGCGGCCATTTAGTGTCTGTATAATGTTAGTATATCGCTGGTCTATTCTTGCATTTTTCATTGACCTGGTACCCAAAATTCAACTGTGTCGAAGGCCTTTCTAAAGTCTTTGAAGGCGACCCATATTGGGATGTTATATTTCGTGGCTCTTTCGTTCAGTATCCTTACGGTGTGGAGATATTCTAGTGTACTCATGCCTTTTCTCAAGCCCGCCTGCTCATAGGGTTGTTATGTGTCAAGTTTGTATTCAAGGCGGTTTGTTATTAAGATAACATATTAGGTAAGTGATTATAACTATTTAGGACTACCAATTCGTAGAAGACATAATCGGTAATCGGTAAGTAGGTAGCCATTTACGAGTTGCTTTATACATACATAACTGTTACTTAAAAGTCTATATTTGCGTACCGACGGATTATGGAAACGTCAATGGCCACTACGAAAAAATGAAACTAAAATGTACTAGTCCTAGCGTAATCATCTCCAAAAAATCTGCTATGACAAAATACAATAAGGTCTACCAACAGAAATATATGAATTTTGCAAGGTTTGAGAAAAGCACCCAAATTTCATGAACGAAAAGAAAGATAAAAACTTCGAGATATCAGTTTTTCCTAGAGACTGATAAAATTCTAATTAAATATACGTAAAATTGTGAATACTTAGGAAATACGATTTAGAAAATAATAGACACTTCTCTTACACCATTTAGAGTCTACATTGTAGACAATAAGATGTCTCCAACTAAAAAAAAATTGGGTCTGATGTATTGAGAAATTAAATTCTCTTATAAATTCCGCAAACCTCTCATCGATATCTTTATTCGTTCGCAAAATATGTGATTACAAATTAACCTAGAAATCCGCCTAATCCGCCTCGATTTATTAGCTGTTTATATTGTTATTTTTAATAAATATTCAAAGGTAAAATGCGATATCGCCTTTTTGAGCGTCATATGTAATAAAATATTCATGACGTTGGAAGTTCAAAAATGTGTTATAAACTAAAATAAATTTTGACGGTTTAGGTCAGCGAAAATACTCTAACTCTTAAAATTATCCAAACATAGAGAAAATAAGCAACAACACCTCTATGGGGGAGTATTGAAATAACGCATTATTTCAGAATTTCGCGTTAATTTTAAAACGTCGCATTATTTTATACTATTTTATAGTATCGCGTTGCATTTATTACTCTACAGGCAAGCATTACTTTTATATGCAGTATTATACGCATTACTATATATTATTATTAAAGTACCATCTGCAGTTACTTTTCAAAGGTAATGCCGACAGTTATACTTTTTACTCAACCCAAAAAGTAACGAAGTTAGGTTGCAACGCTTTACTTCAGTAACTCGTTACTACAAAGTAACTTTTTTTTTTTTCGTTACTACCAACTCCTTATGCCACTAGTGATCCACATTAACTAAACTTTCTTAATATATAGGGGAGGGAACATTCACTTAAAGACACTAGTACACTAAGAAACCATCAGTAGAAATTCCCTTGAATAACTTTTAATGATTAACCATACCTATCACCCACAATTTATACGGTGAATCTAAAATTGAGCCCCAAGCCTTAAAAGGGGGCCCCTGGTATGAGTCCCATTTTCTTCAGTTTTGCAAAAAGGGACTCCTGGGGGGTGAAGCCCTAAAATTGGGCCCCCTTTTTTAGAGATCTGGGAATGAGACCTCTGAGGACGAAGCTCTAAAACGGAGACGAAGCCCTTAAATCTAAATAACCGAGAAAGCGTGTGAAAAGTATACTTTGCACATGCCGTGTGCAAAGTATACTTTTCACACGATGTTTGAAATGTCCAGTTTTCGAGAGCAGTTGTCAGTGCGTTTTTGTCTATTTTCAGGGCAGTCGTAGAAAATAGTATATTGTGCAACAAGTGTTGAAAATAACACTTTTCACACGAGTGTGAAGTTTAATGGCACGGGCCGTAGGGGAGTGACATAAATCACATGAGTGTGAAAAGTGATTTGCACATGTGTTGCATACTATACTTTTTCTACGACTGCAAATAATATTGATATTATATAATAATATTAATTAGAATATATCAAGCATCTTGTCTGTAAATTAAAATTTATAGTTTACAAAGACCATACAAACACTTCTACAGCAATGTACAGATTTAGAAAGGGCGCTAGGGGCATGGTACTAAAATGGGGCCATCAGTGTGGAGTCCCTATTTTCCAAATATTTTGAAAAAGAGGCTCCGGGGCGAAGCCCTAAAATGAGGCCTTAGGGGGGCGAAACCCTAGAATGAGGGTTCCATTTTGTGCAGATTTAGAAATGGAGCCCAAGGGGGGCGAAGCCCTAAATTTGGGCCCCAAACCTTAAAAGGGACCCCTGGTATGAGAGTACCATTTTTACAGTTTTGCAAAAAGGGGCTTTTGGGCGGCTGAAGCCCTAGAATTGGGCCCCCTTTGTTAGAAGAGATCTGGGAATAGGACCTCTGAGGACGAAGCTCTAAAACGGAGTCGAAGCCCTTTAATCTAAATACCCGAATAAGCGTGTGAAAAGTATACTTTGCACACGCCGTGTGCAAAATATACTTTTCACACGATGTTTGAAATGTCCAGTTTTCAAGAGCAGTTGTTAGTGTGTTTTTGTCTATTTTCAGGGCAGTCGTAGAAAAAAAGTATATTTTATTAACACTCAGGGAAAATGGTATACACTTATGCTGTGAAAGTACGTTTTGCGCCGGAGAATTTCCGTACTCGGCTAACGCGCCGTGCTAAATAATATCCTAGTATGAAACCAAGAACTTTCAATACTTGTTATCTAAGATACTAAATTTTGCAAGCTTTCAGAAACACTGCAATTGCGTATTGCAGAAATTTTCCATATAGAAGATATATTATTTATTATTTCCTTTATCGAAAATATAAATTTCTTTTCATATTATAACTTTTGTTTATAATTTTTTTACTATACACTTATCTAGAAAGGCACAACTAATAAAATGACATCTCTAATTATTAACATAACATTTTCCATTTCTGTTTTCTACTTAAAAATAGCAGAGATCTGTTTTGAACATAATAACTAGATAATTCGATTTTGCTATTCCAAATTGTTTTTAATCATGCAAATTTTTCGTCGCGCATTTTTTTACGAAAAAAAACAGGTAAATCTTGAAATATTTCTATTATTTCCACTTTAGGCGTGACCTCCGGTTAATTTTAATTAGTTCTGGTTAGCTTGGGTTAATTTGGAACGAACTACAACAAAGCCATCAGAGAGGCGAAAACAAATTCATGGGACACCTTCTGCCAGAGCATAACAGATGCACCATAGAATTCTCTCCAGAGAACCCCTTGGTGAAATCTGTCATAGAAATGTTAGAGCTTCTGGCTAAGACTCATTTCCCAGGATGTCGGATTTTGCCGGAGCCTTTTTAGGTCCGATTAAATCGGCCAAAAACTGGCGACTGGACTGTCCCCAAGAACATTATAAGTGCATCAACAAGTGCTATTCTATCGTTTCAGCCCTCACCTGGTGAGGACGGAATATTTCCAGTATTGCTGCAGAACGATCTGTTGGTAACACCGTTCTTAATTAAACTTTTTAGAGCCAGCCTTCCTAGTAATTATATATCTAGCAGCTGGCCTAAAATCATAGTAGTGTACATGCCGAAGATGGGGCGTAGAGAATCAACGCCTAACTCATGGAGACCAATAAGTCTGACCTCCTTTCTATTGAAATGCATGGAAAAGATACTTGGCGTGCACATTAGAATGGGTGCACTTGGTGGATATCCCCTAAATGCTCACCAATATCAAATCTAGAGAACTAGCACTAAACAACCTTGAGTGTCCTTGTGGGAACATAACACAAGCGTTAAACGACAAGAGTATCGCAGTGGGTGTATTCTTAGAGATTCAAGGATCATTCAATAATGCATTACCAAACTCCTTATACACAGCATTAGCTGAGAGATGGGTTGAACCACAGATAAGGAACTGCATCAGGAGTATGTTAAATTGCATAATAGCTACAACAACTCTACAGTGGGAGGGCTACAGATTCACGGCTGTTAGGGGGTGACTGCAGGGTGGGGTTTTGTCGGCCCTTCTGTGATCTCTCCTGATGGATGGTCTGCTAGCGGTCCTCTCGCTATGAGATATGCAGGTGCAGGCATACGCGGATGATCTGGTAATACTTATAAGAAGCAACTCGCAAAGAACTATCCCAGAGGATCTTCAAGAGGTGCTAACTGTGTTCTATGGCTGGTGTGAAAAGGAACAACTATATGTGAACCCGCACACAGTTTAGTAAGTCCGTTGAATCATCCGTTCACACGGAAGAAGTAGCTGAAAACCTAAGACCACCGTCACTCAAAGGATAACCTTTTCCATTTGTGAATACAGTGAAGCATCTGGGAATTACCCTACATAAAACACGTAACTGGAATGCGCATCTGGATAAAATTGCCGCAAAAGCGAAACTGTCACTATAGACCTGCAGACGTATTTGTGGCAAAACATGGGGCATATATCCCAAACAAATTCACTGGCTATATATCGCTATATTGTAGCTTGGTGCTCTAAGAGCTTACAGAGCTTCCACGGTAGCGCTTGAGTGTATTCCAAATCTGCCGCCTATCCAAATGGTACTGTAGAGTGGGGCCAGATGGGCTACGCATATATTGTCACAGGCCGTGCCCAACAATCGACAGGCGATCATCATGGTGCCGAACAAGCTGAAAAACGTCAATGAGCGGGACAGTGTGTTGGGTCTATCATCAGATGTTATGCGTACCTACCAAAACTAACTATTACCATGTCTATGACGTCCTCCTACCAAAGAGGAACGAATGGACAAAAAACTCGGAACAACTAATAACGACAGAGAATAGTTGGTTCACTGACGGCTCCAAAAACCAATGATGGCACATGAGCCGCAGCATGGAATAAAAATCGTAAGGTTGAGCTTAAATGTTACCTAGGCAAACATGCAAAGGATTGTTTTCTTTGGTTCCGCTTGTTTAAGCAAAAATTTAGTATAAAAGAGAGTTAGGTAGATTTTAAATTTGGTTTTAATCACCTCCTGATGATGCTAACATGGTTAGCGAAACGCCCGTCGAGTGCAATAATTCTGTTTCGGCATTGTGGATAAAACACCGTTTTAGTGCATTTTGCCGAAGGTTCCAAACCTCAACATAATGTAAAGTGTGGCAAACTTATTTGGAACAGCGACGCTTGAGGAGAAAAGAGAGCTCGGAAGAGAGGAAAAATGGCTTGCAGCCAATCGCCTTGTTGCACTTTGTCACGAGGACGAGGGTAACTTGACGCACCTGTTGCCGGATGTATCGGGCAAATAGATATAAATGTCGCAAATTTATTTAAATTGATAATGTGTACAATATAAATTATGAATTAAAGCTAAAGTGATAGTAAAGTTCGAGTATGGATATTAAAGTATGTGTTTATCTAAATAATAGGTATAAATATTAATTCTCAAAAAATATGTAAGTTACTCGACAACATCGCCAATTTTTTGTCCGCATTCTTTCCGCTGTTCCAGTTATTTACGAGTCATCCTAAAATTCAAATGCCCAACCATATACAAGGTTACTTTTTAAAAAATATATTTTCAAAAACTTTTGTGTCAAACATTTTTTATAGTTCCTCTAATAAAGGGGATATTAGACTTTATGGCTACTGCTAGACCCTTTGACCACTCTGCTTACTGATTTATTTTTAGATACTGCTAATAGTTGGCATCGCTTTCTTCATGATAGCAAGAAATAGTCTTAATGCACTGATTTCGTTTCACCAAGCTGATTTTATGGAAGCTTTCGATGCCATGTGTATATCAGCAAGTATATATGTGATTATTTTGTTAATTCTTGTCTTTATGAAAATTATTAAAGGAGAGGAGCAAGACCAGAAATTTGTGGGCTGGCTTTCCGCATTGGGAGCAGTTTTAATGATTTCCAGTAAGTACGATTCTCAGCTGAATACAGCTTGTTTAGAAAAATTAAAAAAAAAATTAAATACACTATTTTTTCACTGTCAGACATTTATTTCTGTATCAGATTTGTATTTCTTTTAATTTTCAATCAACTCAGAAGTTCCTTACAGATTGAAGCAAATATTCTAAATCATAAAAAAGGTTATCATATGAATAATTTTTGATAAATATTAACTACTTAAGTATAAGGAAATATTAAATGCCTGTATTAAAATAATTAGGTAAATATATTTCTCCTTCAATAAAAAATTTCTTGATTAATTATTAATTAATTAATTTTTGGTATATTATTTCAAAATATTATTGCACTTAATCGACTTTTCACAAAATTACTTTTTATCGAGGTATCTTTTTATTTTGTCGAATCAGTATAATGTAATAATCGTACTTAACTTGCATCTGCATTTCAATGATTTTTTAAAATAGCTTAATTTTATAAATCCGCTCGGTTTGTTTTCTCAAAAAAGGAGAGATCTGTTATAGGCGTTATAGCGGGTGGCCTTTCTAATATTAAATTTATATCATATCGATTTAATAGAAAAAGCTCAAAATAATATATTATGATGCACACATCTGACATCTGATACGGTTGCAGATGGATGATTATGAGTAAACGAAATCATAGGAAAATATGAACGAAATAATCAATCGCCACCTGTAATTAGGCATATTCTGACCATCTTCTTAACGAAATCGATATAGGGGATCGTTTTGGAATTATCTGTTATAAACCTAACGAACGATGAAATTTATTTCACAAGAATGTGGACAATTTATCTGTGATTTATTGCTACATAATATCCTATGTTTCAGCTGGAATCGCAGTGTGTATATTCTCAAGAAATAACACTGAAAAAGTTTTAATAAGCGGCATCATGGCAATACTGGGTGGCGCAGCTCTAGTGGTCGATGCTCTTAAGGATTTCAACGTATTCTAAATGTGTTTGAAAATATTGTTGCAAAGTTCTTCGGATTGAAATGTCTATCTAAGAGGAGACAATCTTTGCATGAGCCTCAATTATTCCTTCATAAAGGATATTTTTCTGCTTTTATGCTATTTTTTTCCGAAAGGTGCATTTTTAAACACTCCAGTTTTATAACCAGATATTTTTACAGTTTCTTCCTAGAACGACTTCGGTTCCCAGATTAAATTAGACTAAAATCATATGCTTCTGCCAAAATTACGAAAATACTCGTCATACACATTGTACCAATTAAAAAATATATATATTTAGTCACCTTTTTTGTCTTATTTTCTAGTATATCAACATCTCTAGAAAATTGTAACATTATTTTTTTATCACAGTGTAATAATATGTTTAGTTGTTAGAAACAATAGTTTATCAATTTGTTGTTAAAGCTATTTATTATTGATTAGAAATATAATAATAAAGTATTATCAGCATTAGCGCTAGAAATATAAAATCAATAGTTATTAAGCATTTTCAAGGGTGTCTTAACATGAACTAATCTCTCTGAAATTAATGAATTCGAAGGAGATAAATTTTGCAAATCTCATTTCGCTAACCCCTGTGGCGTCCAGTGTATTTTAATGATCTGAATAGGCGACAAATTGAGAGGTACACGGGTTTTTTTATAACTAGAACAACACTCAGCAACTTTCTTATCACTGAAGATGAAAGGTAGGTTCAAATTAGAAAATTGATTGATAAATTATAGTGAATTTTAATACTATAACGATTTTTTTCTGTCGCCCTCGGTACCTATACGGGGTGTGACAAAAACTTTTTTTTAAATGAGACACCCTGTATATTTTTTCATTTTTAGATTCCGTCAAAGAATTAGCTTTTCAAAACTATTGAACACTTTTTGGATATCTTGTATAGTTTATGAGATATTCAGATTTAAAATTTTAACGTCATTCATGGCTTACTTGAAATATTATGTTGAATATAATTAACCGAACGTGTGAAAAATCAAATAATTTATAACTTTAAACATCAACATCTCGAAAACTATACAAAATATCCAAAGAGTGTTTGGTCGTTTTGAAAAGCTAATTTTTCAAGGAATTTAAAAATGGAAAAATATGCAGGGTGTCTCATTTAAAAAAAAATAATAATAATTTATTGTCATACCCCTGTAGTGTATCAGAAAAACACTCGGTATTTCATAAATTAGATCGTGATGGCAACCCGAATATTTCGAGGTCTAGACGAAGGTTATTTACATTACCTACTACACGTAATATTATTGTTTAACTACAATGAACGAGATACTCGACGCGGGTGACAGGGCCAAGACAACCTTGCTGAGTTGGTATTGTTATTGTAACATTATATTTATAGTACGAAGCTACACCAAATCAGAGGAGAAAAGACTGAGTGACGCATTGATATGCGTACGTAGATTATAAGGGTATACATTATGTCGCGTTACTATCTTGTATATTCCTTG